>VWZK01006489.1:31563-54299 GCA_013396935.1 Baryphthengus martii | reverse complement strand
TGGAGGGAAAGTCTTATGAGGAGAGGCTGAGGGAGCTGGGGTTGTTTATCCTGGAGAAGAGGAGACTCGGGGGGGACCTTATCACTCTCTACAACCGCCTGAAGGGAGCTTGTACTCAATTGGGGGTTGGGCTCTTCTCCCAGACAACTAGTGACAGGACGAGAGGACATGGCCTGAAGCTGCTCCAGGGGAGGTGTAGGTTGGATATTAGGAAGCACTTCCTCACAGAAAGGGTGAGCTGGCATTGGAATGGACTGCCCAGGAAAGTGGTGGAGTCACCATGCCTGGAGGTGTTTCAGGAAAGATTGGACATGGCACTTAGTGGCATGGTCTAGTTGATGCTGTATTAGGTCATAGACTGGACTCAATGATCTCAGAGGTCTATTCCAGCCTCAATAATTCTGTGATTCTGTGATAAAGCTCACTTGAGTACAGGTCAGAAGGCTCTTATCATCTACAAAAGACTGTAGACTAAGATCTTCAGCTCTGACTGCTCCTCTCTCGTTGAACACTGATGGATCTAGGATGTGAACAGGGTGGCATCTGTTTCCGACATTGACTCTGTGCATTGCAGGGATGCCTCTAATGGAGAAAGTTTTCCAGGACACCTGTTTGGCAAAAAAGCACACAACGTGACCAAGAATTTAACTGTTGTATCACTAAAACCCAATAATTATCTGTGCTTTCCTGTGCCTTTTGAAACAAAATTAAAAGGCAAATGCTGAGTGACATTGCTGAGTTTAGTGAACTAAGTATGTCGTTTAATGCTAAATAGATTAAGAGGTCATCTTCTAGTGATGTGCCATTAATTTCAGCATTGGCTGTTTCTGTAAATAACTGATGTTGAATGGGATCCGAGGGAAAAAGCTGACAGATCTGCTTTCTACTCTGAATTTCTGATGCTCTGCCCCACAAGTAATAGTAACATCCCCTTACTCCACTGAATACCCTCTTATACCACAAAATGTGGTCTCTGTAACAGCGTCTGATTTTGTCCTAATAACCACTCAGAAGACAGCACCAGACGTGCTGGACAGGACCGCTTCTCTCTCATGGTAAATTCTATGTTTTGACAGCAGGCCATCACTTTGAAGAAATCACATTTACACCTTTCTTGTGATCTGGCGTGGGACCTGCACTAGTCCCTTTCCTGTGCTAGACACTCCAGTTCCCACAACAGCACAGCTTAGTCCTTTTTGGATCACTAATAGACTCCTTACTTTCATCTCCCAAGTGAAACAGTTTTTCCTGCTGTCCCATCTAACCTTCCCAAGCTTCAGATTGTAGCTGCTGGCCCTTCCAAGATTGTCCATCACTGCTGAGAAGTAGTTAATGCAACTGCCCTGCATTGTATCTTTGTAGCTGCTTTTCAAAAGGAAGAAGAAGTGGGATAGCAAAAGTGTTAGTAATTCCCTGGAAAGTACAGTGCTTGGTCCAGAAAGGTGTACGGAAACTATTGAGTTTTGAACTCAAAATGTTAAGCAGTGCAAAGTTGATTTCGTTCTGTGACAATTAATCTGCTCAAGGTTCAATGCCCGTCCACTATACTTACTCACTTTGACTTTACCTTCCAGCCATGAACTGACAGAAGAAATATTTGTCTCCCCCTGAGTTCTTTTATGTGCCTGCAACTGATCTGTAGCATCAAAAGAAAAGCATTTACTGTCTCAGTTTTAATTCCTTCAGTTACATTTTTCACCTGCCATAATCTGAGGGTACTGGGAATTTGTCATTTGTACAGGAGCTTGGTCTTGATCTGTGGTTTTGTTTTTCTTCTCCTTCCCCTTCCCCTTCCCCTTCCCCTCCACCTCCGTTTTTTTTGCTAGAGCAAAGAAGACACATACTTTGTAGTCCTGCACAAAGAAGAAGGAGCTGGCCTGGGATTTAGTGTTGCTGGAGGAATAGATCTGGAACAAAAATCAGTCACAGTAAGTGATATCTGCAAGTTGTTTTTTTACACAGCTCACTTTAAAGCAGGCTGGTGATTAGATCAAGTGTGTATTTATCAAGACTCACTGCAAGTCATTCACAGTCATAAAACAGTGTCTCTCAGAGATGGCTGCATGCCATCTGCTACTGAAATCAAAGTGTCTGGGAAGCATAATTTTTGTTACTGGAGATGGATGCCAATTATGTTTTCAGTCTTTAGAAGTCTGTTACTGGATGGGATTGGCTTGTTCTAAATCCTGTGCATGCAAATAAGGTTCTGCACGCAGCTGCAGTGCATGCAGCCTTTTAGGGGAGATTTTTAATCCCCAGCCCTTCGAAGTGAACCTCAGTGCAGCAAAATTTTTGAGGAATTTTGCAAATCCTGACAATGACTGTTTCAGATCTCAGCAAACATTCTAGATTTCACCTAACAAATTTGTTTTGGTGTTATTAAGACCCTCATTGAATGAGGGTTATTGTTTTGTGTGTTTGTTTTTTGTTTTTTTAAAAAAAAAAAATCTCGTACAACATTGTCAACTAAAGATACTGTGTGGCATTAAGTGACCTTGTTGTGTAAAAAGTGGTCCCAAGCAACTGATACATTGTTCAAAAACGTATCGCTGAGACAAAAATCCAAGACAACCAGTGTCCCCTGTGACAGCTTCTTGACACAAGATACACATATAAATTCTACCCTGAAAAAGAAGAGATCCATTAAGTGCCGAGATTAGAAGAAGGATATGTCCTTAGTCATTGGGGCCTGCAGAAGCCCTTGAAGGAACTGGCTGGTTTTTGCTCTTAGACAAGAGCAGTATAAGTCAATAGACTAGAATAGATTATTTTAGTTGGAAGGTACCTACAATAATGATCTATTCCAACCGCCTAACCACGTCAGGCCTGACCAAAAGTTAAAAGCATGTTATTAAGGACATTGTCCAGATCCCTCTTACACGCTGACAGGCTTGGAGCACTGACCACCTCACTAGGAAGCCCGTTCCAGTGTTTGACCACCCTCTTGGAAAATAAATGCTTCTTAATGTCCAGTCTAAACTTCCCCTGATGCAACTTTTAATCATTCCCACATGCCCTGTCATTGGGTCCCAGGAAGAAGAGTCCAGCCCCTTCCTCTCCACATCCCCTCCTCAGGATGCTCTGGAGAGCAATGAGGTCACCCCTCAGCCTCCTTTTCTCCAAACTAGACAAACCCAAAGTCTTCATCTGCTCCTCAGAGAACATTCCCTCTAGCCCTGTCACCAGCTTTGTTGCCCTCCTCTGGACACAGTCAGGTCCCTTCACATCCTTCCTAAACTGTGGGGCCCAGCCCTGCACCCAGCACTGCAGGTGAGGACGCACCAACGCTGAATGCAGGAGGGTAGTCCCCTCTTTTGCTCGGCTGGTCGTGCTGTCTTGAGTACACCCCAGGCTGTGGTTTGTCCTCTTGTCTGCCAGGGCACTGCTGACCCACCCTGAGCCTGCTGTCAACCAGCACCCCCAGATCCGTTTCTGCAGGGCTGCTCCCCAGCCACTCCTCTCCCAGTCTATACTTGTGCTCACATTACTCTGTTCTAGGTACAGAATCCAACGTTTATTCTTGTTAAAACATTTCACGCTGTTAATCACTGTCCAGTGCTCTGATATATCTAGATCCTTCTGCAAGGCCTCCTGTCCCTCAAGAGAGTCAACAGCACCCTCTAGTTTGGTTATCATCAGCAAATGTGCACATTCTGCATTCAACTCCTGCATCCAGATGATTGATGAATGTATTGTACAGGATTGGCCCCAGAATTGAATCCTGAGGAGCTCCATTGCTGACCAGTTACCAGCCGGATGTATCCCCATTCACTACAGCCCTGCTGTCCAGCTAGTTCTTCACCTTTTGTAAAATACTAACGTATTTTTTATGAAGCAGTTGCTGAAATAGAATATGGTCTGTGGAACAGAATCCACATCTCTCACTACAAAGGCTGTGCTCTCTCTCTCTGGCTCAAACATTTTCAGTGGCAACTGTGAGCAAGAGGAAGGCTTAACAGTGTCCCACCCCAGAGAGCTCCTCACCTGGCTACTGGAATACTACCTAAAAATAAGACCTTGAGCTCTGTCAGACCGAGTAGCTGATGAAGTCTTTCTAGTGAATGCCATAGTCTCGAGACCAAAAGAGTGTCAGCTCCTGCTCTTTCTTGATCCTCTTTGTTCAGTGTGTGTAAAGCATGCTTCTCAGGTGGGAAACATCCTAATGTCCTTGATCTACTGGGATTCTGGGTCCCTGCTGGATTTAGGGTTGCCACTTGGTGCTGAGCTGATTGATGGGGTGTTCTGCCCACACTTGGGTGCAGAAATAGAAATACCTAGTGAGCCTCAAGGTGCTGAAGAGATGAACATGTGAGGGAAGGCAGCAGATATTTTGGACATAAGCCCTGTATTCCACTTAATCTCTTGCTTTTGGGTGTCTGCATCTGTCACTGAGGCTGTTATTCCAGCTTTGAGTGCCTGCTTAGCCTGGTTGGAAATGCATCCCTTTGGATCTATAGGGTTGTGGCAGGTGCCCATCTCAGCATGGCCCTGCAGTAAGAGGGAACAGGTGCCAAAAGGCTTCTGGTTCCTTACTATTGGTCTGGCTATTAGGATAAATTTCTGGAGAAAATTCCACGCAGAATTATGTCCTCAGATTTTGAGCCTTTGCCCAGCAGACCTAGAACTTGTGCACGGGAAACCATATTCTGGCTGCTAACAGTGCAGTGCCTGATTGATAGGCAAGTCTTTAAATTCTGAGTCTTGAGTCTTCTGTCAGGTTTTTCTTTTGTGAATGACACGCGTCTAAGTCTCAGCTGCACTGACTGGAGTTTACTGAAAGTTTAATCCTCTCTGAAGAAAGAGGGTTTTTTTCCCTATTAAAAATGCATTTCAAGCTACTAAATCATCCCTTTGAATCTATTGGCATGGTATTGATGATCAGCCAAATTGAGATGGGCAGTTAAATACTTGTACAGCTGCAGTGTCAGAGCCTTTCTGAGCACAGATGCTGTGCACCACTTAGAAGTGTGTGTTTGAAAACAGCACAGTGTGCATGTCAGTGGGAGTTTGGGGAGTGGGTGTCACACGCTGCAATGTTGTTCTTGATGTTTGCTGTAGCATGGATGTGGATTTAACCTGTGTGTCACTTGAAATATGTTAATTGAAGTCCTTTAAGGAGTTCAGTGAAAGTGTAAGTGGTTTGTGATATTATGTTCTCTTGGTAGTTTTCATTGTTTTCTGCTTAGAAATGACCGTGCAATAATAGCATCTTTTCTTCTGCTTTCCCCCCATCCCTAACTGCAGTCTTGGCCAGTCACTTAGGCTTTAGTATTTGAGGATGTTTGTTAGAGCACATGTTGTGTGCTTGGTGTTCAGGTAGTGGGCACTGGTTGCAAATGGTAGTAGGATGTCCATGTTTGCCTTGGCCAGTAGAGCACTATGTGTGATCATGAGGTCTTAACCTTAAGTTAAATTTTTTTCTTGTAGGTCCACAGAGTGTTTTCAAAAGGAGTGGCATCGCAAGAAGGGACTATTCATCGAGGAGATCTTGTTCTGTCAATCAATGGGAAGTCTCTTGAGAACTCAGTCCATGGGGATGTCCTGAATACTCTTCATCAAGCCAGACTATACAAATATGCAGTCATTGTCATCCAGAAGGAGAAAGACAAAGTAAACAATCCCTCCAGACTTGAGATATCAGCTACTGGCAGAAAATGTGTGGGGTCTGGAAAGGATATTTCCATGGAAATAGGAACAGGTATGATCTTTGTCCAAGAACAGTTGGAAGGATTCCCTTGCAGAGCAGACCGAAGGGAAAAATGTCCATGTGTTTTAGATTAAAAGCATCTGTGCTGTATATGATTGAAGGGAGCAAATGAAATTACCTTTAAATTTTATTTGTTCTCTTTGGAGCCTAAATGCAGTTTGGGTTTTGTTTATATTTTTTTAAATATCATAACTAGGCAGAAACTTAGAAGGACATTTAGGGCCTAATCCAAGTTCTACTAAAGTTAGTGATTACACATATTCTTCCAATCCAGGATGAACTCCTTTTAAGTAATAACAGTAGTCAGTGCAAGGAAGCAAACAACCGAAAAAAAACAAAAAAACCCACGAAAAACAAAGCCAACCTCAAAGAAAACCCCAAGCCCTGCAGTCCTTTATGAACTGAACTTGTTCTTTGTTCATACTGCTTCTACTAAAAAGTAGAAGCAATTATTTTGATACTATGGTAAATGGAGTTAAGCCAAATCCAAGTCAGCCATCCCAAGGGAAACTAGGGATAAATGGTTTAAGTGGAAATGTATCAGTGGAATAGTAAGTTTCTCTTTGGGAACAAGACAGCATTTTACCAAGGGCTGCACTTGGCTTGTTATAAACAGATCTCTCAAATTTTATGTAGAATGAAGACACAAACCCCTTTAGTACCTGTCTGTGTGCTGCTGATTCAGGCACAGGTGACCTGCTTCAGTCCTTGGCTGCTGCAGTGTCCCCAGAGGGAGTGGACAGTCATTAACAGCTCATTACTGAGATTTGGTCGGGTGGCTTCCCCTGCCTTCCAGGCACTCAGCTCTGACCATCCCAGAACCAGGACATGAAGCTGCCACTCACCCATTTTTAATCCAATGGCTGTAATCATTGCTGTTGGGTTTTTCTCTGGAGCAGTTTTTATTGTTTTATGCTTTCACTGGGTTTTGTAATACAGCTTAAAAGAAGTAGGAAGCACTCTGTAAATGAATGGATCAGCCTTTCTGGAATAGCTCCAATGAATATATTACATGTAATTACTTCAGAATCCCTTTCTACCCTAAACTTACCGCGTCCTGCATGTTGACAGATGTAGAACATCTGGTGGGTGCAGACACTAGGGGGCAACGTTACCTCATAAACAACATACTGTTGCGTTTTTAAGAAAGTACTTCCATCCTGCGAGGCACAGCACATCTTCGAATGTTTGAGGTAACGCTTGAAGTTGTGTGAGGTGACGGTAGCAGTAATTTGTGATAATGCGGACTGCATAATTTGTGCATTCACACGGGGCCAAGAGGGCCCTGTTTTCCAAAACTGTAGATTCATTTTCTCCTAAGGAAAATCATATTTTATGTCAGCTGCAGCAGTATTGCATTCTAAAAATATCTGCTGTTTAGAAGGCAGGATGCAACCACAGGTGATTATAGTTATTTCCACAGATATGAGATCAGAAACAATTATTCACACTAGTGAGTGATTGCAGATTTTTCTTAGGAGGATGGAACATGGTTTTTAAATGTAATGTTCCATTTGTTACAGTTATTTCAAAAGATGTGGCTCATTGAATAATCAAGTGGAAACAAATAAAAGAAAAATAAAATCTCTCTGCTTCCTTTTTTAAATTTTTTTGAATTTTTTTTTATTTTTCAGTTACTTTTTTGGTATTTAGTGTCCTTTCTCAGTTTACTGAGCTTTAACTTTGCACCCCAAGAATGCCTTTGCAGGTTTTTGTTGAACATGCAAAATGAAAATATCTCGGTGTGTAAATGCATTTAGGACTGTCTATCCTTCACAGCTGCAATAATACACATTCAGTTCTGAGAAACTGGTAACACCATGTTCTCATCTGAATACAAACTGAACTCTGAACTGCTTTGTCACTGCAACAGAAACAAAACCAACCAAACACCACTTGCAGTTTACTGTTGACTGCATGACAAGATGCTGTGTATGTTCTGTCACAGATTCAAACCTGGATATGCGTGATGTCATCTGCGTTGAATTATTGAAAACCTCTGCTGGCTTGGGATTCAGTCTTGATGGTGGAAAAGCTTCCATTGCTGGAGACAGACCCTTGCTTGTAAAAAGAATATTTAAAGGTACTACAAGGATGCAGTGGATAATATCCCAGTTTTCGTTTTGTGCATTGTAGAGACATTATAACTTTTGGAGTCCTTTGGGTGTTTTTGTTTGAAGCAAGCATGGTTTTTGTGGCCCTCATTTAATACCACTTACTAGCCAAAGTGGTCAGTAAAAAAAATACTCCTGGGAATGACTAGGGATTATGTCTGCTAGTAAATGTTTGTGGAGCAATCTGAGTTACTAAATATGATGCTGTTCCTTCCCGGACTTGCCCACTATTTTAGACATTAAATTATAGCAGCAATATCGTATGTAACAATTGGAGAATTTCACGCCTTATCCAATTCTCTGTTCAAATAGGAGTAGAGTGCAGTTAATCAGTGTGGTTCCGAAGACCATCTTGCATTATGCCTAATTGCTAATTTTACTTTTTTTGTGGTCTTTGTTAGTGTTTTTTGTTAGATATCAGTATTAGCTTTCGCCAAGAATATATGATGTTTGCATTCAAAAACTGCCACTCTTGGATGCTTTGTTTAGCAGCAGGTTGTTAAACATATGAACATAGGAAGGAAACCTATCCTGCAACTATGCTGTGATCTTAATATGTTTTGGTCTGAGGTTCAGTTTAGTGAAAAACATAGCACTTTGTAAAGGAAGCTGAAACTCCTAACGACGCTGCAGGTTTGGAACATTTTTACAGGATTACTTTTCAGTGGTTTATTCTCTTATCAAGGAAAAAATCAAACGGATATTTCCTGATTTTCTTAACAATTTCCATATGTGTGTTTATTTTCTCTTCTCTAGAAACTGATTCTGAGGGTAAAGAGCGTGTTTAATTTTTTATCTCATTTATTTGTACCCTTAGATATAGTCCATTTCTTCTGCCCTCTCTGAGATAGCTGATGTTAGTTAAATTATTATCACAGAAAACATACGTTCTTCAGCAGTGAAGGGTGTGTCCCGCTCTGGTAGCTGCTTCTGTGTGTGATGTCCTTGTTCTGAGTTTGCTACATGTGTTTGGTTTGTTCAGTCCTATTACTCAGGTTTTACAATCTGCTGCGTTATCTGCTTATTACTATGTTGAAATTCCATTTGAGAAAATACATACAACCTGCATGTTTATTTTATCAACAGCTACAGAGATAATGTACAGCATATGTCATGCATTCATGCTGCTGCCTTCAAAAACAGACATTTTTTTTCTGAGAGCAAGGATTTATCTTGGTTAAAATAAAGTTTTCTGTGAGATACAGCATGGGGTAGGTGTTTCTAGAGCTGAGCTGAACATAGGAGACTTGTACTGAAATTGCCACTGTTGGAAGAATGGTTTATTTGCTGTTCATCACAGTGGAAAGCAAATTTTTGTGGGTTTACTTTTTTTCTTACACTGTTTTCCCCTTTTGCTCCTAGGTGGTGCTGCGGAGCAATCTGGAAACATAGAAACTGGAGATGAAATTCTTGCCATTAGTGGAAAATCATTACTTGGCCTCATGCATTATGATGCCTGGAACATTATTAAATCTGTGCCAGAGGGGCCTGTTCAGTTACTAATCAGAAAACACAGAACTTCAGTATGACGGAAACACTAAATCTAACCACACTTGCTAAGATATTTAAAACTGGCTACAAGTTTTGTTTCTAAAGCCACACAGAAGTGTCTTAATGCTCTACAGAGATGCTAAGAGCCTTGGAGAACCACTGAGCAAGCATGTGATGAGCATCATAAAATCTCACCTAATTATTGGGGATAAAGGAAGCCAAATGTTACAGACATTTTTGTATTATGTGGCAGTTTTAATGGAACTTCAAGATCTTTCCTGGATTTCATTTAAACTATTTTGACTGAGATAAATAACACTGTGCCTGTCTCTGATATTTTTAGTATCTGCAGAGTGTTGGGAATATAACTTACTGGTTGCCATCCTGTTCACAAGGATGGGTATTTAGACTGTACTGTATCACTTAGCTGTAATAAGACTTCAGGACACTTAGTTAAGAGTCTGGTCCTTCTTCTGTTGTAATAAGAGAATGTCTGGAACAATCTCACTTTATTCTTCTAAGTCCAGTTTTGCTAAAAATGCATGATAGAAGAGTATAATTTTGCACAACTTTTATGCCTAAAACATGAGCATTTTATTGCAAAGCTGAAGAATACTCTTAAAACTGATGAACTAATTCAGCATCCACCACAACTGAATCTACCCTTAGATGCAACTTTTATCTGAAATCACTTGGCATTAGTGTGGTAGAAATCTGTGGGCAAGAAAATCACATCCAAATAATAGATGACTGTCCACCAAAGTGTAAACTGAGTTTAATTGTGATTAAAATGGGAGTCATAAAAATTGAGGGTCTGAATTTTCAAATTTAGGCTTCTAATGTCAGGCACCTTTAAAATATATATATATTTTTTTAAAGAGAGATAGTTTCAAGTGCTGAGCACTTGCAGATCCCACAGACTTCAGTGATCACCAAGTACATCTGAAAACTGAGCTGCTTGTATTTGCAAGAGGTTTAAGTCTGCCTGGCTTAAAACAGTCAAGCTGGAAAATGGTGGTCTGAAGATGGGGATTATAGCAGATTAATCTGTTATAGGCCGTATTTGTGGTGGCTTTTAATAGCTTTTTTTTTTTTTTCTCCTGTCAAGTATTTATTTTTGCTTGTGTGGCAGTGGGTGAGGATGTGTGTGGAAGATATGTGTGCCCAGCTGCATCAGGAACCGGCTGATGCTGAGGGTTCTGGGTGGTAAAACAGAAAACTTTTTGTGTAGATGGGAGATACCATGGTCTTAGATACAGGAAAACTAAAAGGGTTTCAATGCTGCGGGCGCTTAGTTTGGATTTTCTCACCTCTACTCACAGTGGAGGTATCAGCAGCAGGCTACTGTTGCTGAGTGTTGTTTATAGCTGTGTTGGGAGGAGAGCGTATGGGTGCAAGAGATTAGACTCTGTTATTTCTCTTCATACACTGGGGATAGTTAAACAACATAAAAGAGAAACAGGATGAAATGGGCCAGTGTCTTTATCAGCTGAGAACGAGTCTTTTGTTCCAGATTGCTCAGGTTGTTCATCACGTTAGGCTGGAGACTGGTTGCAGCCAACATGACATGGTGAATAGCTCCCAGCCTGGAACCAGTCCAAATCTGAAGCGCTGCCTACATTTGTAGTGAGCCAAGACACTGCATAGCTATTACAAAAAAGATCTGGGCTTGTTTCTTGGCCCTACCCCAAGATCGTACCATAGTTCTGTTTATTCACATTTATTCAACAGTGCTTGGAGCAATTGCTTCCAGGTTAGCGGAGCACTCACTTTGGTTCATTTCTGTGACAGCTTCATCAAACCGCAACTCTTGATGTGCAGAGGAAAATTGAGTTCTGTGAGGCAATCCAAGACCAGATGAGCAGAAAAGCTGTGCAATGTTTGCCTAACATTGAATAGATTTAATTCTTTTTCAGTGGTGTATTAGCATGTGAATCCAGGAAGAGATGCAGCTTTGGTTACAGGAAAGGCAATACTTTACATAGTCCTAGAGCTGCTTTGCCTGCTGGATTTCTGTTTAATTCAGATTCAGTGCTGTGAAATGAGTGTGGAGTTGGGTCCCCTGTGACCTTGAAGCTCAGCCACTCTGTTGGGACCGATCCTTGCCTCTGGTCACCTCTGTGATGGGGGAGGCTTCAGGAGGGTGCAGCACTTAGAATCAGAGGTCCACACTGAGGTTGCAGGCCTGTGCTGGGATAAAAGAGGATACCCCTGCGCATTTGCTGAAAAGCAGGGAGAAGACATTTGACAATGACAAATAAATGGTGAGGCCTTGTTCAGGAATGACCAAAATTTGACTGTAATAGCATGTATAATAGATACGTAAAATGCATGTGGAATTTAATGCTGCGTAGTGAATAAATACCTGTATACGTATAATACGTACAAGTGCAGTACTGACTTTTTTGCTACTTTAACGTGGTAAATCACAATTGTGTTTTAGGAGATGGCATTTTTGTTTCAGTCCACAGTTTAAAATTTTGGAGGTTCCAATGTAGGGAGGCATATATCTCCCTTACTCCTAACCGATGTGAGCTCAAAGTCTTCATTTTGTAGGTTAAACTTAATTTGAAGTGTCTTAAGATGATAGGTGGTGAATATTTTCAGAAGCTTATTTGCAGGTACTGTTCATTGTGAGTGATTTAGAAGGCTTTAATTTTTCAGTAATTGAATACTGTTCAGTATTTTATTTTACATGCACGTAGATATGTGTTGGCTGAGTAACAGCAAAGAGGCGGGGATATTTGTGTGTGACTCAGTAGTGGCTATAATTTAAAAGATAGGTTTAATGTTTTAAGTCTAATAGTTACTATGGGTAGAATAATACACTTCTCTACTAACATTACAGCAAGAAATAGTATTTAACCCTGATTGTTTCTGTTCCTGAAAATACTTTTTTTTTTTTCATGAAAAAACAAGAAACATATTTACTGATGCTACCAGTGTTGACACAATTACAGTAGCATTTCCTGATGTCTATATTGGGGTGACATTACCCGTAAAAGCCCCAGAATTTATGTAATATGGATGTCTGCATTATTACAAACATGATGTAGTGAACCTGAATCTGTAGTGAACAGATGTAGTGATGCACCTGACAAAGTAAAAGCTATTTTTCTGAGAGCCTGGTCGCCCCAAAATGACATAGGGCATTGCATTAGTTCACCAGTATTCAGCATGCTGTTTGCATGTCAGTCCCCATGGTGATTCATTGCCATGCTGGAAGGGTGGCCAAGCTCTGAGAGAGTCATGATTCTCTAGAGACTTGTAGCTACATCTTAAAAGACCAAAAAATCAGGATGAAATTATGCATGTGATCTTCACCAGGGACCCAAAGGCATTCCAGATAAGGTGAATTTGCTCCTAGATAGAGAAGGTCTGGTGAAGGCCTTCGGTGCTTTCAGGCCTGGGGCAGCGCAGAGTGCACATCCTGAGTATGAGAGTGGGCTCTGGTGCGACACTGCCATTGCATATTCTGCAGCCTTTTGTACCTGCAAGCTCTTTCCAGCTTCTGTGGGCACTGCATCTGCATTAAAACCTGCGAGATTGGGCCTGAATTAGGGAGGGAGCAACATCATACCATTTTCTTGCTAAAAAAAATAATAAGTTGAGGGTAGATAAGTATTAAGAAACTATTGAGTGATTCATATTTTCTAATGACCCTCTCTTAAAATTAACCCTAGTTAATGTTCTGCAGTGATTCTTGTCAAAATCTGAAGGAACTGTTCCATATAGGAATGTTTACCTGCTTCTACGTTTAGGGTATGTAAATGTACAAGTGGAAATATTGATGAAGAGTAGCCTAGATCATGTGAGTAATGGGGATCCCACTTTAGGTAAGTTTTGTGTGTTATGCTGATACACTTATTGTATGATACTGTATATTTACACTTTTATTTATATAAATAAAACATCTTTTAATGAAAACTGTTTAATATGCCTTGTATATTACAAAAAGGTGGGTGCAATAACATGAAATAGCTTGTACATTTTTCAATTTGCTGTCTCTGTTATGTAAATCTGTATCGCCATAAACTGTTTTGTTTGGGGGTTTTAGTGATTTTGAAAATAAATAGTCTCCTTAGTACTCCTCTAGGTATTTATTTCTCTTATGCCAAAGTCTGTCTGCTCCGCAGTTGGAACTGACATCACAGGGACAAGGCTGTCAGGGAGAACGCGGTCAAAGACCAGGTGTAATGCTATCTAGATGTGCATCTAAGCTCGAGGTAAAATACCACCCTCTAAGAAGTGTCATTCAGCACGAAGAGGATTAAAGCATTTACAAAGTATTGGAAGGTGTTTTGTAGGATCTACTTCAGTATCTTAGAAGCTGTGCTTTGTTTTTTCCTGCCCCTATGCAAGGAAGATGCGGAGGGCAAAGGTGAAATGTGGAATTTTCATCAAGAGCATCAGTCTCTGGAGCACATCACATACAGGGTGTACCTCCTGCCCAGCCCCTGGGCTATAAGGGAACAGGTGGCACATATAGGAGATCTGTATATACAACTAGACCTAGACTGGTATTTATTCTTGTCTGCCACCTACCCTGGAGACAAACTCCCATTGAAGACCCCGTGAGCCAGTGGAATGGGCTGTGCTGGAGGCAACCTCTCTGTGACAGAGTGGAGCTGCAGTAGAGCTCCTGGTGGGACATGAAGACCATAACCTCCAAAATGGGAAAGTTTGCATCAAGTGGTCCACCTTTTTATGGATACAGTTGGCTTCATCGTCACTGCGTGGGAGTTTGAAGCAAGCCTACTTCCCAGAAAGACAAGACAGTCCAGAAAGCTCTCCTCCCAGCTGCTCTGACATGGGGAATTCCAGAGGCACCTAAAATCCCGTGCTGTCTGGCAGTGCACAGACACGTCAGCTAGTCACTGCCGGGTAAGCTGAGCTGGAGGAAGGCGCTTTTGGGTTAAGTGTTTGTATCCACACGGCAAGTCCATGTTCATTGCTCCATGTTGGGTTGGGCACTCGCAGGAGCAGCACAGCAGGAAACTCCTGCCCCGCTCACCACATGATGCAGTTCTGTCCTTTCCTTGGTGCACGCTTGGCGCTTACCAGCGTCTCTCCTGTTGTGCCTTGCAAACCTCACACAGTTTCCTCTGGTGCATGGTTCTGCCTGGAAGGGCTGGTTGGGTTTTTCTGTAGGGGGAGAAAGGTGCTTGCTTTCCTGTGCTGGTGTCCTGGAGGGCATTTTCCTCGTCCCCAGTCTTGTGCCCCAAAAGCCTCTGTGTTTGCTTTTGGTTTCATTCTCTGTGTGCTGTGCTATGAGGGTGCAAGTGAGCAAGAGTCACGTGAAGAAGTATAAGCCCCAGTGCTTCTGCTGACTCACCCTGGAGGAAGGACTGTCCGTCAGGCTCTAGACCTGCCCTGTGGGCACTGGGGCCCTTTCCTGGGTTGCAAGGGAAACGGAAGAGCTTTGTGGTGTCCCAGTCTCCTGTTTGCACTGAGACCCCTTTTCTCCATATCTCTCTACCTTGCAAACAGCCATGATGAGGCACATTACGGAGCCTGTGTTGCTGCGCAGATGAGATTGTGCAAGGCATAAAACCAGTAGCATGGGAAGGGGATGGACAAGGAGGTGTGGAATGGTGCCTGCAGCTCTCTCAAACTTGCTCTGACATGTCTGTCCCTTTTTTCTCCCCCAGGGCTGTCTGAGGAAGAGGAAAAAGACATTTTTTAGCCTTGAAGATCTCTGCTTTCCCCTCACTCTTGCTGTCCTCAGTGCTGGGCCAGCCCAGACCTCTCCTCTCTTTCAGTGACTTCCCTCTGTCCATCCTTCTATCTGTCCTCCTGCTTTCTCCCTATGCACGGTGTGAGTAAGATCAATAGGGCTCAAGACTCAGGGCAGCCTGACTCTTGTAAGATCAATCTTGAGTGTCTTTAACTGAAATCTTAATTACCCCAGACAGTGGCTAAGTATAGGAGAATGCAAAAGAGAGAAGACACAACCAATTTAACCCGTAAATGAATTAGCACACACGATTTCATTTATCCACTAAGACATGTGAAGTGGTAGAAAATTGCATTATACTTTTACCGAACTCAGCTGGCTTTTGGTTATTGGGCTCTTTCTGAAGGTCTTGAGGCATCACGAAATGAGGAACTTGGCACAAAAGACAGGAAGGCAGGAGAAGTTTGCCGTTTCAGGCACGGCTTTTTATGTTTCTGTATCGCTAGCAGAGATTGCTCAGATCTAAGTGAGGTAAGTAGAGACACATACTTTCTTCTTCTAGTCAAGTTTTATCATTCTACTTGAAAAGTCCTGTTTTACCACTCTTTTGCTCTGTTTTGTCTTTTACATCTTTGCTGCTCTCCTTTTACCTGTTAGCATCACTCAACGCATTATGTCCAGATGGGATCCATGTGTCTCTGATGTGGCTGTTCATGTCTCCAAACCCCCATCTATATTCCTGGAATGTGTCAGAACTGCCACTTTATCACATTTGACTGAAGGCTAGTGGTTGCTTTCTCTATCCCCATGCAGGAGTGATGTGAAGGAGAGACCCCTGGGGCAAGGTTCCTTATGGACCTTTCTGGTGTCAGTGGCTGGTAAAGAGCAGGGCAGCAGCCAGTGGCTGGGCATGATGCCCATTGAATGCAGGGAAGTGGCACCACGGGGCAGTGTGTGACTGTGATGACAAGGGAAGAAAAATCTCCCCATGCCACAGCACTGAGCTGCGCTTCCCAGTGCCCAGGGCCATGCAGGCTCAGCCTCAGAGCCAGCCATCGCTGTGGGACTGTCCACCCTGCTGCCTCCATACTGCCAGTCCCTCACCCTCAGCCCTCAGCTGGGAGATTCAAAGCTTTGGTTCAACAGTTTGGTGCTTTTTGTTTTGTTTTTTATTTCTGAACTTGCTGGAGCAAATTCAGGGAAGGGCAACCAAGCTGGTAAAAGGTCTGGAGAAGAAGTCCTGTGAGGAAGGGGTGAGGGGATTGGGATTGTTTAGTTTAGAGAAGAGAGACTGGGGGAAACCTTATTGCTCTCTGTAACTACCTGAAAGGAGATTGTGGTGAGGTGGGTGCAGCCTCTTCTCTCAAGTAAATAATGTCAGGACTAGAGAAAATGGCCTGAAGTTGCACCAGGGGAAGTTCAGATTAGATATTAGGAAGAGTTTATTTACTGAAAGAGTCGTCAGGCACTGGAATGGGCTGTCCAGAGAGGTGATGGAGTCACCATCCCTGGAGGTACTAAAAAAGGCACTTCAGGACATGCTTTAGTGGGACGGTGAGACGTTTTTAGTGTGTGGTGTTGGTTTTGTTTTTTCAGGGGGATAGGAGGCATTGATAGTGATCTTAGAGGCATTTTCCAACTGTGGCAATCCTGTGATTCTGTGATTCTTTCCTATGCAATACTGGGTCAAATAAATGCTCTTGCAACACCTGCACACTTTGTCCAGCACCCACATATCAATAAGTGCTTGGAAAGCAAGTGATGCAGCATTATCTAGGGCTGATTCCTGCTGCTTCTGGTAAAGGAGATTGGGTTGTTTCTTCATGTCAAGGAGCGCAGCTGAAACCAGACTGTTGTAACTGACCCTTAAGAAAAGCCCATTTCAGACTTCACCTTCTCAGAAAATGCCAGCTCTTTCCATGTGGTCATGTTCTCCAAAGCACTTGCTCAGCTAAAAGACTTCACAAATTAATGAAGTTTGCAATCATTTATAAAGATTTTTTTCCTTTTAAAAATAGAAGATCCCTCATTAAATTGTCGTAAGAGCATTTGATGCAAATAAACATCTTTCCCTAAAACAAGGAGTTGTTCTTCCATCCCGCAATGTGTAAAGCTGTAACTGGAAGGATGTTTCCCAGCAGTCAGGATGTTTTCTGAAGTTAGCCAACACTAAAACCAGAAACTTTTGGCGTTTCCGTGATAAACTCATGTATGCGCTGGCCTCACCTTTACATGCATCTGAATCAGTCTGATACCGTTAGGCTGAGCAAACAAGTCACCTGAAGCTGTAGTTGCCTGGATTTTTCCCTACCTAGCAAAGCCATTTCTTTGACATGCTGCTGACATCACAGTGGCACTGGGGAAAGCCCAACTGCTGTCATCAAAAATTACATCCCTAATTCCTGATCTTGGGCAGGAGGGACCTGGATGTGGCCTTGTGCCTTTGTCACAGCTTGGTCACATCCCCTTCAGGAACACGAAGGGGAAAGTACAAGCAGAAATCTGTCCTTAATTGCTGCCATGCAGCAGGTGGCAAAGGTGGCTGCGAGCCCAGCTCAGATCCTGGAGTTGAGGAAGAAGGTGCAAACATGATACCTTGACTTCAGCAGACCACAGTAACGTAGGCAAAACAACAAAAGCCCAGTGATGGGCCCCATCCTAGTGCCATCCTCTGCTCTGAGTTCTCCAGGCAGCCACTGCAGCTGTGTCACTGTGATAACACAGGGGTGCTGGTGTCCTGACAACAGCTCCGAGGCCTCTTCACTGTCCTTATTCAGTGCTGCTGAAGGCAGTGCATTTCACCTGAAGTTTGCAGCTGGATTGTCCCCTGCGGGAAGATGCCTTGGCCCTTCAAGCAGTAGCAGCTGCAAGGAGGAGCTGAGCCAAGTGGTGCTCCTGCTGTCCTTTCCTGCGGAAGAGGGAAAGATACCAAAGCCCCTGTAAGATGAAATGTCTGAAACAGTTTTATCTGAGATCACTGCCATTTAACATGGGATATCTTCTCTTGCTAAAGGAGTGACACCTGCCTCCACGCCTTCGGAGGGTTTGTGGACGGCTGAGATTTGCATTGCAAAGAGACCGGACATGATAAGGGAAGGCAGCCTTGGTGTGGCCAGTTTCTTATGCCATCAGACAATATAGTGACACACTTGGGTAAAGACCCTTGTTTACAGCTGTGACAGCTTTGGGGACTATTGCTCATTGACAGTCCTACTGTCAGACAGCCACCTCCTTTGTGGAAAACCGTGCCAGACTGAAAGACAATGCATCATATCCCCAGCCTTTCCTGTCCGGCCTCCTTCCACCTCTATGAATGCACATCATGTCCTCACACCATCTCATGTTGGCGGGAGGAAAAATGATAAAATTAGTCCCTTCCAGCAGCATGTGCTAAAAATAATGAGCAGCATATGAGACATTGTTTTTCAAATGACTTAAAAAAACAGCCAGCACGAGGAGACTTAGGGAGAGAGAGGTGTTGTCTGTTGTCTAGTAATTTATTTAGGAAATACCACTTGTGCACCCAGTCTTAGGTGTGAGAGTATGAGCTGGTTGAGGGCACTGGGCTGGTTTTTGCCTGGACGAGCACAGTGCAAACGTGACCCAGAGCTGCACGTGTTGCTCTGGCAGGTGCCCACAGACTGTGGTTAATGGAGAGCGCTACAGGGCGGCAACTCCAGCATTTTGCTTCGGCAGGTAGGTTTGGTTTGGGGTTTTTTTTGATATAAGTGTTTGTGGGTGAGTCAGGCACCTTCAGACAGCAATTCCCGGCCCCAGTGATGGAACTTTTTTTTCCTTGCCCTGTAGGGAAGAGCAGATCACAAACATCATGCTCTGGTGGTGACCTGGCTGGAGAGGGGCTGGGCTCCAGCAGACACCAGATGAGGGTGTCTGGATGTTTTCAGAAGGCTGATGACTCTTGTGAGTGTGATTTGCTGGTGGAGATGTGTAAAAACGCACTGTGCAGCACCTGCAGTAGCCCTTGGAAGCAGTATGTGGCCTTCTCAGGACCACTTCACTGATGCCCCCTGAAGTAAAGCTCTTCCAAGCCTCTGCTAGAAGCTAACTAGGAAAAGACACAAAATTGCTTCCATTTGTTTTTCGTTTGTTAGCTAGAAACCAGAGCCTGTGGCCAGGAAGCTTAGTCCTCCTTACACTGGGAACCCATGCCCCAGAAGCAGTGCTTGTTGCCCCTGAAGATGAGGAGAAACAGCACGATGAGTCATGGGAAAGCCTGTTGATATGCGTGGCATAGCTGGTGAGGATCTTGGTCTCTCCTCTCCACAGATAAATCTTTGGGTCCCCCCTTTATGGAGAAAGAATAAGCTCTGTATTATCCCTTTGCTATTTCCTTGCCACCAGCAGTATTGTTTCCCCCTTTGCCAAAACTCCAGCTTCAAACTTCAGAGAAAGTAAATATCTGACCTTGGTGAAACACTATATTCCTTTCTTCCTGCATCCAAGACAAACCCCTTAACTTCGATCTCTATCCTTCACTGTTCCTCAGGGATGCTCTTCTTCAAAGCTGCCACACCTCTGGTAGAGGTATTGGAGCCCCTGATACCACCCAACTATTCTGCGGGCATTAGTTATGGAACAGGTGTCTCAGTTTCCTATTTTGAAGTTTGAAGATAAGATTATGTCTTGTTCCTCTTAAAGGCAGAAGTAAATGCCTCATGTCCCGATGGACACCTACTGGTACACTCTGCTGTTGCCTCAGTGTGTGAACTTGGAAGTAGGAAGAAATCTGTATAATATAATCATGTATTCAAAATATGAAAAAAACCAACCCTGAGTTATAACACTGACTCATTTTTCTCGCAAACACTTTGTATTTATTATCTCAAGAATTCAACACGTACATGCATGAGACATAAAGCAAAACATCTGGCCCGTATCCAGAATAGGCTTTAAGAAAAACAAACTCATGTTGATATGATCATGCAGCAGATCCTTCGCAGAAGTAACAAAATGAATCCTTGAGAGGACATCAACAAGCACTTGCTCATATACTGGCAATGATAGCTTGGATCTAGGTCTTTTTCCTGAGTTCCCAGTGAATGTTAGCACTCTTGACAACGGTCAGAAAAACATAAAAACATTCAATGAAAAGCAAATTGTTACAGATCTAGGCAGAAAAATACTGTGATAATACTTAACTCAGACATCCCCATGACTGCATTTATAGGAATACTTTTTTTTTCATAACATTCATGTGTGCTACAGCCTGAAGAACTGGGTAGGCTCTATGAAGCCAGCACGTCATTTCCTATTGAATTTTAAAGCAGCATACATTGATCAGAGCACTTTTATTCAAATACATTTCAGCTACTAAAGCGAATGCTGAATTTTCCTGAGAGTCCCGGACAGGCATAATCCTTGTTTAGTGTCCTTGATAAAGACTCCATGACTCCACCAAGTCCAGGACATACAGTGGAAGCCCTTCTTCTGAAGTTGAAGCTGCCTTTGATGAACAGCTTTGCCAAGATGCATGTGGTGCTAGCCTGGTGCGGGCTAAGCTGGTTCTTAGCTGATGCTTAGCTAGAAATAGAAACTCTGCATTTACTTTTTGATACCTGAAAAATTTACCTCTGTACATGTCAGCAAAACATGATACTTTGCAGTACTAAGATGAATAACAACTATTCTTGAAACTTTATATTCTCCCTGAAAAGGTATTAGCTGGCTTTGAGGAGGAGCGAACCATCCGCGTGGCTCAAATCACCAGCAAAGTTTCCAGTAATGCCAGGCAAAGTCAGTCAACTTCTGCTTAGTAAAATCAGTGACAACATGTAACAGCCATACAGAGCTGGTTGTGACAGAGTGACTCCAGCTATGTTATGACAATTTTGCAAAGGTAAGAGTCAGAAGAAACAAACAAAAAAAAGATATAAATACAAAGAAGATTCCACAACAAACCAGGGAAAAAAAACCAGTTTGAACAAATGCAGAATTCAGAAAGTGCAACTGTACAGCTTTATACAATGCAAATGTACAAGGTTAGTTAAGAGAAGGAATTCTCACTGTTGGCCTGAGAGGTAGCTACAAAACATGGTCAGCTTCAGAAATTTTCTTGTTAGCTTACACCCATGAAAAAATACTGTTTAGGATCATGTCTGACACGAATTGACTAGTAGAGTTACTGTTTTCCTTGACAGTGAACAGCATGTGTAATTCAGCTCCTCTGAAGCCAGCCAAGGGTAATAAACTCCTCAGTGAGATAGGCATAATGCATCACCATCCACTGGATGTGCTACAGTGGCTTCATCATTCCAGAACTGAAATGAGGTTGCCATGAATGCCATGAAATGAAATGGAAATAAAGTACAAGAGAAGAACCTTCACTTGTAAGTGTAGTTAAACATTCAGAAATCCCAGGGTACTATCCTGTACTGACTGTAACATTCAACTCTATTGATATTATTTCTTCAAAGAGAGGTAGTTTCTTTCTTTGAATAAATAGCATTCTCAAGAAAACTTGAGATTCAACTTGGATTCAACTTTAAGATCTACTGAAGAGCTAATTTATTACTTTTATAGACAGTATTCTTTATACAGTACTGTTGTACTGTTCTCAATATTTTTTTATAATATTGAAAGAATCCTTCCACCAAACACACATACCTCAATATCTGTATTTGTGTAATATATATTCATTTATGTCTTATATAATGCTATACTAAAGTATGATCCCCTCTGTGTTGCATAAAATATTTCTTCTAGTTAGTATAATGGATTTTTATGTTATGTTTTGAACATTTTTAATACTATTTTTTGAGCCTAACAAGTAGCATTCAATTAATAGTTCTGTGAAATACTCATTTCATACACATGGAGTGCACATATTTGTATATATATTATATATATACAAATATATGCATATAATATAGACTAGAACTATGCAACATCGTGTAACAAATAACCTTCTAATGAAGGCAGTGGTTTACTTAACAAATTAAATAATCCCACCACCAGATCCTTGTCCAGCAGAATCCATACTTCAGAAAACAAGAGTAGTCAGAGACAGAGCAACTGGCTTTTGCCTGGTGATGTATGATCCCACGTTCCAAGACACTGACACTTTTTTTGGCTTCTACCCGAAGATGGTCCAAGCTCCTAGGTGAAATGTAGCTGCGGGACAAGAGGACCAAAGGGCAACTGGGGAAACCGGGCTCCTGGAACTCTTGTCAGACCAGACTGAAGGGCAAGTTCCGTCTTGCCCCATGTCTCCTCAATGCATGGTGAGGGGTTCTCCCCGTCGCTATCTTTTTGTTTCCGTCTGACATTCATACACCAATTGCTGTAACATTCCTCAAAGAATCATGTTGCAGCAGCCATCCTTCGGCGGCTACAGGCAGCAAAATACAACGCACAGAGCTTCTTCATCTCCCAGTGTCAGTGAAGTCTCTTGTTCCGAATCCACAAAATCAAGGTCTTCCCCTGCTTTTCAGCTTGCCGTGTCCGAGGTGGGGCTCACGTCTCCGGGCAAAACAGCTTGGTCAGGAGGTTAAGGATCTTCTGCCGCAGGTCCCACTTGTCGCCGATCCTGCGCAGCTCCAGGGCGCACTCCGCCGCCACCTCTCGCTCTGCAGGGCACACGCACGGCCATCAGCCACCCGCACCGCTGTCTGCCCGCCCAGATTTCTTTTTAATTTCAATAAGGTCTCGACAATATTGTGCTTTCCCCCCCCCCTTTCTTTTTTTTCCTCAATATTAACACCCCCTCTACGAGCAGCGCCTGTACCGC
>VWZK01006489.1:1930-30805 GCA_013396935.1 Baryphthengus martii | reverse complement strand
CCTATGTTCTAACTTAAACCCATTATTTCTTGTTCTGTTGCTTGGCACCACTGAAAAGAGATTGTCCCCTTCCTCTTGACACCCACCCCTCAGATATCTATATACATTAATAAGATCCCCTCTCAGCTGTCTCCTTTCAAGGCTAAACAGCCCCAGTTCACTCAATCTGTCTTCACAGCAGAGATGTTCTAGTCCCTTAATCATCCTCATAGCTCTCTGTTGGACTCTTTGCAGTAGGTCCCTGTCTCTCTTGAATTGGGGAGCCCACAACTGGACACAGTATTCCAGGTGTGGTCTCACCAGGGCAGAGTAGAGCAGGAGGAGAACTTCCCTCAACCTGCTGAACACACTTTTCTTAACGCACCCCAGGATACCATTGGCCCTCTTGGCCACAAGGGCACATTGCTGTCCCATGGACAACAAGATGATAGTGACCTTGGCTTCAAGCAAGTCATAAGAAAACAAGCAGACCCATGTCACAGGTCTTGTGACTTAGGGCCTCCCTCTTGCTGCTGTATCATCCCTGTGGCAGCACAGTGCCTGCTTGTTGACACGAGCCAGGGCATGCTTACCTGCACTTGCTGTAATTTTAGATGATGCTTTTTGCAAAAAACAAGAGCTGGAATTATAAAGTCACCCTTGTGACTTGAATGTTGCACAGTGTTGGGAGAACTGCCAGTGATATGAGTCAGTCATCTACCTCCCGCCTCTTGGAGAGTTGATATCTGGTGTGGTGGCACATACGATGGACTTTTGTTTTCAGGGAGAAATGAAAACAGTTTGACGTAAAGAAAGCACAGATGGGCCAGACATAACAACTGTTTTGTGGCTGAAAGCCCATAAGGGCCCACCCATTCCATCAAAACAGGTTTGAGCAGGAAAAGACACTGCAGTGTAACACAGACCCACAACGGGCTGTCGAGAAGCTCCTTTCTGTGGCATCACTCTTAAGTCAAGTGTCTGGAAATGCAAATGGCTTTGAAGTTTGTTGGAAGAAGGAATGCTCACCAGCTCTGCTCAGAAACCTTTTCCCCAGCATATGTGCTGGAAGTGATGGCACATCTGATTTGTCTCCCTGCATAAGAGGCTTCAGTGGGCACAGTGGTGCTGCAGGGGTGGCACATGGGAGCGGCAGTGGTGCCAGCATGCATGGGGCATTTCTCAGGGTGAAGTGTCCAAATGAAGGCTATGACTGGATGAGGCTTTTGCATAGCTGTTCCTGAGATGGTTGCTGGGTGCTGGCTCTGGTGGCATCCCGCAGTTTGCTTTGATGGGTTATGACCTGGTGTCAGAGAGGCTTAGGTTGACTACCGAGGAGCTTCTGCTAGTTTTTAGAAGATACTGCCTTAATCTCTCATCCTTTGGTATATAACCTATGGCATACAGGCTTACTTGGAATCATAGAATCATAGAAGTTTTTGGGTTGGAAGGGACCTTTGAAGGTCATCTTGTCCAACCTCCCAGCAGTGAGCAGGGGCATCTTTAACTAGATCAGGTTGCTCAGAGTCCCTTCCAACCGTGAATGTTCCCAGAGCTTCTCTCTGGGCAAATTTCAGGCACTGGAATGGCTTGCCCAGGGCAATGGTGGGATCCCCACCTCTGTAGATATTTAAGTCGTGTAGATACTGTGCTTAGGGGTATGGTTTAGTTCAGGACTTGTCAGAGTTAGGTTAAGGATTGGACTCGATGATCTTAAAGTTTTTTTCCAATAAAAAATAATAATAATAAAAAAAAATTCTTGACTTTTTTTTGTTGTTTAGGGTACATTTTCAGCTGCTGAACACCCCTGTCTGTAACTCAGACTCATTCAGGGAGAGCTGCCCTTTGACCATATCATTCCTGTTACACAAGAAACTTTCTTCAGAACAAGTTTGTTGGGTTTTAGATGGCGGGAAGGCGGGTAAACAGCTCGGGAGCATGTCAGGCTGCATGACGTATCATCCCTTGCAGTGGTGGTGCTGTGGTTTGCAGCACATGAGGCTCCGGGCTGCATCTGATGGCTGCTCCTTGAATCATGGCAGCCCTTCCAGAATGCCAGCATGGGGGACCAAGGTGCTTAGTGAGACCGGTGTGTTTCCCCAGAGCTCTGCAGTGCTCAGCAGGCCCAAATGGAGCGAAAACACTCACAAACTCAGGCTGTGGGGAAGAGGGACGCACTGGTCCCTTGTGCTTCTGGGCACACGTGTGTTTTTTGGCTCATTTATTTTACTCGCTCAGGCAGAGCCAGGAATGACCTAGGGTTTGTTCTCCTTTGTTAATTCAGAGACAGATCTAATACTTGGGCAAATTATTTAAGTGACTGTTCCTCCAGTGAGGCCAAAGACAAATGAAACTTGATCCTGTCTTGCTTAGGAACACTTCCTCACCCAAACAGGGGATGATGTTTGACAGCAACTTCTCCCTGTATCCCTGCAGCAACACAAGGAGATGGGCCCTTCTTTTGGACATATGTGGGAGAGGAGGTGCTTTCCTGTCAGGGCAGCTGGGCACAAACCCGTCACAGGCATTTTTTCTTTTATTTTAAAATAGTGATAGGGTAATAAGAACAGTGAGGGACTGTAGTGTACAAAATGGGTACATTCTGTACACCTGTGAGCCAGTGTTTGAAGTGCTCACCTCCCCCATCGCTGCAGTCAGAGCTGTGTTATCTGGCTGCTGTGCTGTGAGGCAGGAAGCCCACTGTTCAGAGAGAGGCTGACTTGCACCAGCTCCGGATCTGACCCGCCTCCCTGCAGGTTTTTACTGCTGTTTGAGGGCCTTACTGGTGTGTGATAAATCACAGTCCGTTACGGCGGGAGCTGCACATGGCAGGGCTGCTGCCAATTATAGGATTGCACAACATGGGCAGAGCAAAAAAAAGTCCATTGTGGTTTCAAGCCACCAGTGAGCTCTGACTTTTTTGTTTCAGTTCCCTTAAATAAAGCAGCGTAGCTCTGGGAAATACAGGCGTCTGGGAAGCTACTCTACTGGAGCAGCCAGAAAAGCTGTATCTTGCCGGGGCTCCACCGAGCAGGACCACGGGTCCACAGGTGGGCATAGCCACATCAGGGAGCAGAGCAGCAGCCCAAGGAGCACAAACCATCCTGTCTATTTCTCTTTAAAACCATTTCAAGTTAATGCAATCATAAAACCAAGGAGAGAGAATCATCTTGAGATAACGTGTCTCAAACTTTCCTGGTGTCTGGGTGATGTGGCCTGACCAGTAATACGTTTTTGAAAGCCAACATGTGCAGGACTCTCAGTATGAATAACATTCACAGGCAGGCTAGCTGAATGGAAATCGAGTGTTGCAGAAACGAAATCAAGAGTAAGAGAGAAAGGAAAATAGCTGTTTTGTTGTTGGTTTTGTTTCGTTTTCTTTTTTTTTCTCTGTACTCATTTATTTTTGCCAAATCAGTTTCGGGTTGTTTCTATGCCTCCCTATAAGATCTTAAGTAAAATGTCTGGGTTGTTGGAGCTCATTCACTCATCTTCCCACGGCTACCTTGTGTTAACTGAGAACCTATTTCTCTCTCTCCGTTTTCCCGTTTCTGCAGATCGCAGAGTCGGCAGTTCCTGTTTATCCTCATGGGTGCCTGTGCCCAAGCAGGAAACTCCGCTCTATTGTCAGGAGCACAAACCAAAGGTCATTTCAGGAAAGTGCAGCAGGGTGTGGCCACATCGAGCAAGGGTGATGGTGACCTCGGCAGGCTTTTTTATTTTCTGTTTCCTAAATAACTCTGACTCTCTTTTCTGCTCTTCTCTGACACCTTTTCTCTAGGGATTTCTCTCACTGTTACAAATAAAACTTCATAAATCATCAAGCCTTAAACATTAATCTCAATCTCACTTTTCAAGGAAACAGCTTTGTTACGTGTTAGTGATTTTCTGGTGGCAACTGCAGCAAAGCTTTGGCCTCCAGCAGCTGCTGCTGTGCCTCCAACAATTCCACTACAGAGAGATTAATGCAGATTTAAATGGTTGTGAAATACTCCAGGTAATTTGACTTTGAGTTGCAGGTGTGATCAAGCATCAAACATGAAAAGAAACTAAAGAGACCTTCCTGCCCACTGCTCGGGTGCATTCCCTGCTTGCACAGGTCTTATCTGTTGTTTAAATATTACCTAATGGCCCTACCACTAATCCTTTGACTCTCCCTAAAGCTGTTACTGTTGTCTGCTTCCCTTGAAAGTTTAAACATGATTTTCTTAGCAAAAGGTGAACCTTCATGGCTTGTTCATATGTTGCAGTGCTCTATCACTGGTGGAGGGGATGAACATCCATCTTCTCTTCTGCGACAACCTCTGTGCTAAGCAGGCAGGCAGCATTAATTAATTACTTGCAAAATGATTCTGAAAGATGACTCACTTGTCTGATGTAGTGGCCACCAAAATCTGGTTTGCAATGCAGTTTTCCTCCTGAGAGCAATTATGTTTGGTGGAGGATGCAGTTGGATAGCAGAGGCCCTCTTTGATATCCCAGGAGTTGAAATGAGTTTATATCAATTGCACGCTCTTTAATCAAGGAGTAGCTGTGGGGACATTTATACTGACTGGTCATAGGTTGTTATACAGTCAATTCCATGAGCCAGGGCAGATTATCTGGTGATCTGACTTTTCTGTGAAAGCAGAAAGCAAAGACACTGCAGATGGCTCTTTGTAAGGATCTTCCTGATTCGGCCCGTTGTAATCAACAAAAAGCTTTCTAAAGAGCAAAAAGGGATGCAACTGTGAGCAAAATTTGCTAGGTAGTCTGTTAAGTGGGTTTTAGCACTCATGAAAATGACAATATCCTCATAAAGACCAGCCTTTGCAACTGGTGTTCAGAAGTAGGTGATAGTAAAGTAAATATTGGCTTTGATCACTGTTTGTCAGACTGGTGGAGTATTTGTTAAGAGCTCTGCTCTGTGTGCGTAGGTGTCTTTGCAAACGCCATGCATACTCAGCACAGCTGTACCATCACTGCTAGATTTTTGCAGAAGTCCTTCCTTGGATGGTGACTACAGTTATTTTCTGTCTTGCTATCTTTGTTGAGAATTTGGATGTGCCCCATTTTCGGAATTCTTGGTTGCTTTCTAGTCTGCCAGATCTCTTTCAGGCTCTGGCTAATTTCTGTTTCCCCTGTTCCCTATGCCTCATCTGCACTTTGTCATAATTTTTGTGTAAAGTCAATGTAGCAGGTGTGGGATTGGAAAAAAAAAAAAAAAAAAGGGAAATCCCATGTGTGAGACACTTGGCGCTGCCCTGGCATGCCAGTGCCTTGCAGCTGAGCCAGCAATCCGGTAACTCATGCAGGGCTCATTATCAGTAACTTGCTGTGAATGACTGAAGTCTAATGGAATCCAAAGGAGCTTTGCTGGACACTGGCATGGTGGTCTGAGTTTCCTAGTCTGCCACCGAGCCAGTCCTCAGTGTTGCAGTGACTCCCTAGTACTCTTCCAATACTTTTCAGTTGGGACAGGAACTATTTTACATGGTTAGAACATTTTCAGACTATGCTGAATAATACTTATTCTGTGCTGGGTTTTGGAAGTGCCTTGTTTGAACAATCTTCAACTGGATGAAGAATCACTTAGTTTCCCTAAGTCCTAAAAAAGAGATTTAATTTAGGGCAAGATTGAATTTAGCAGGCAGATTGAATGCAGGGCAAAAAGCACACAGAATTAACAACAGAAAACAGAACTGAACCAAGGTGGGACACACCATCTTGTGTGAAGCCTTCTCTTTGATGTTTCTATAGTTTACCTGCTTTATTCCCTGTAAAGATCACACTTCTACATTTGGAAAAGGCAGAGGGTATGTTCAATGTTATTAGAAAGCATAGGCTCAGCTCTACAATTTAAATTGTCAGTGATTCATATGAATAAGAAATTAGGTGTGTTTAGTTGGGGATCTCAGGGCCATATCTTTGCTATAATAAGGAAATAAAAACAATATGATTTGAGTCTCATTTCAAAACGTTTGTTTAGGAAAAAGAGGCAAGAAAGTACGAGACTATATTGCGGATAGATCATCACAGCCCAGACTTCAGGAGCTGGCAGGAGAATGGGAGCAGGCTGTGCCCTCACCCCACATATGCACACGCAGCCCCTGACAAGAGATATCCATTTTTGGGATGCTCTGGTGAGTACTGGCAGCCTCCAGCCACCAGAGCATCATTAGGGGAAGGTGGACCATTTCCATTTCAGGATCTGCATGCTGCATTGTGGCAGTGTGAAACTTGCTGTATGCTCTGCCTCTCTATATGAGGGGTCTCTATGCAGGCTGTGCTGGCGGAGAAGTGAGGCAGATGGAGATGGTGTCTCGGTGAAAGTTGGCAGGGTGGCCACAGACTGTGAAGGCAGAGGGACCACTTTACTCACAGCTAGACTGACAACAGAGTTGATATGAGAGAGCTGACAGCTTCCCATGTTATGAGGTAGTTTCGCTTTAAAGTTTTACCTCTATACTGAAATGAGCTCATTTCCTTTTCGGTTTTATTTTTCATATGCAGAAACACATAGGGAACGTGAGGGTGTGATTTTTGCTGCTTGTTCTGAGTGGGAGAGAAAACGAAAAGCCTCCCTGGAGGTGGAAAATCCCCTACAGCTTCTCTGCAGATACGCCACAGGAGCTTTAGGCACGAAGGACTGTAAGAAGAAATGTGTTTGTGGCAATGACTTTGCACAGATATGGAAGGAGGCTTGTCTCTTCCTGTCAAAAAGTGCTCCCTTTGGGTTCTCAGTGCATTTTCTGTAGGTATGAGCAGCTAGTAGAGAAGAGGAGGACATGCTGAAAGTAGCGGGACAGTGTGGTGGGGTGCAGACGGAAGTGCTATCCTGCCTGAGTATCCGTTTACTACCATGCTGACCTAAGGGCTGGATCTAGATGCTTCTTGACTTCAGAGGAGCCTTGCTATGAGCAGAAGCTCTGTGTAGCTTCGTCAACCTGCAGCCATAATCCCCATCTTGCTAACTGAACATCACATTTGAGATGCTACTTGATTTCCAGGTGACACAAAGGAAAGCAAAGCTAGCACAGAGCTGAATGTGTTTGATGTCCACACTGGCTCTAAACATGAGGACAAGCTCATGCATCCACAGTTGTGTGCTGGGTGTCACTACCCTCCCTGCCCCCCAGCACACACACTTTTGGTTGTGATTGTGCTGCTGTGGGATGTTGGTAACTGATGGGAGAAGGCAACCTGCTGGGGTGACCTTTGGCATTAAGAGCGCAAACAAACAAGTCAGAAATAAGAAGTCCCCCTTTGAGGGTTAGGACACCATGTTCTTCCTCACCAGAGATCTCTCTGCAGATGCACCAGCTGACTCCAAGGGGTATAAAGGAGAAGTAAATAGGGGAAACAGGAAAAAGGGTTTTGTACTTGACAACAACAAAGTATTTTTTGTGCTTTACAACCTGTTTCTGTTTTCTCGGCTCTCTGTGCTTTGGGAACGTCCTGGTGTCAGCTGCTCCCTTCCTTCTTCATGGGTCTAGGTGCTGTGTGTGTGTCCCTGTGCCCTTTGGCAAGGCTTTCACCATCCTCACCTGTACAGGAGAGGAGCGGAGCGGAGCAGATGCCCAGGGAAAGAAAGCTGAGGTGTGGGTCACAGTGAGGAAGTGTGTGGGCTGTCACCCGCAGGAGGGAGTAGGATTTGGCATTGTATGGCAGCATCTTGGATTGCATCATGTTTTGTGGCCATGATGCCATCCTCCTTCCCTATTTCATCATCTGGCAGTGGGCAAGGAGGTGGAGCTTATGGGGGAGGGATGGTACATGGGCTGTGAATCTGCAAGAGTCTCTCATCTGCAAAGACACCAGAAGCCATGGGATTTTTTTTTTGCTATTGTTTATTTAGATGGTTTTGGTTTGTTGCTGTTATTGTTGTTAACACAAGGCAATTTAATTATCAGATGGTGACAGGAGTCTGTCAGTGCATGGCTGCTGTGACCAGGCTGAGTCTGTGGTTACAGCAGGGCACGGTGGCAGGCAGGGAGAGAGAGATGAGGGGAGCGCTGTGCCAAGGAGGTGACAGAGGATCTCTGAAAGGGCCGGGGAAGGAGTGGGTGGTGGAGGAGCCTCCCTGAACAGGCACCAGCTGCTGCCCACTGCTTTGCAGCTCTGAGGGCTGCTGGGGACATTTTTGCAACGTGGTGTCAACAGGACCCTGACAGATTAGTCAAGAGTCTGTGTGGTGGTTTGCTGATAAGGTGTTACGGGTATTTTCCCTGTCTGGATCCCAGTGTTGCAGGCAGACATGTCAGAGGGAGATGTTCTGAAGATACTCCCTGAGTGCTCAAAGGAACTATCAGGGTGCCCTGGGGAACAAGTGTCCCAGGAGGTGCACCAGTAAGTGGGTGCAGAGTGGGATGTCCCATTCCAGGAGGGGTGTAGGGTCCTACTGAGCATGCAGAGAAGGAAAGAAACCTATCAGCCCCCTCTGTGGGACATCTGGAGCAGGCTGCCCCACAAACCCCCACTGACCCCTGCAGGGATGCCCCAGGAGCACACTGGTAGGGTTCACTCCTGCTAGGAGGAGTGGTTGGTTGTGTCCCCTTCCTCAGGAATCCCTGCTGATCCTGTAGTTGCTGGAGTGTTCCCAGTGACCCCATGGCATACGACCCTCTAGGGATGACCATGCCATCTCCATGGCATGTAACTCAGGTGATCATAATGACTCCATGGGATGGGACACCCCACTTCGAGATACCCTTTATGATCCTGTAGCATGTGACCCCCTCAGGTGATGCTGGTCACCCCAGGGGATAAGACCGACTGGAGTAATCTTGGTGATCACGTGGGAAGTTATGCTCCCCTAAGATGTCACTGGTGGTTATGGTTGCTGGGACACCCCTTGGCTGGAAAGGGGCAGGCTACGTGGAACTCCTTCCCTTGTAGCCCTAGGCCTATAACGCCGTCCTTTAACAGGGTTGCCCAGTTTTTCTGGACGTCTGGTGTTATTACCACCAACTAGCTCCTTCTGCTTGAGCTGGTGATGAAGATCTCACTTTCCATCACTCAGGCTGGAGAGTCATGCATGGACACAAGCTGTGGGACCAGTTGGTCTCGGAGCTGTTGATTCAATTATTGAATCCCTGAGCTTCAGGCGAGGCTACATCAAGCAGAAATCACCATGTATCTAGGAATGGTAGCATCTCCAGCCCAGCTGACACTCTCACAGAATTCTGTGTTTGGGCAATAAATCTAAAAACCCAGAATACTCAGACCAGGGAAGTCCACAGAAGTTTGAATGCTTAGTCACAGTAAATGGTGTGAACTTTCAGTTTTGGCTCAGATCTGAATCGCTCTGAAAACCATCCTTTCATGGTATCTCAGCAATTGACAAAAAGCAGAAAATGACAGCACCTGCAAAGCCAATGAGTTTAATACCTTGTCCAGCTTTGAAAACCTCAATTAAAAAATTTTTTTTGGTAATGTATGTGGGAAAACGGAGTCACCAGGGCAGTCAGTCAATGACCCGTTGGACCTATAGCTCTGGGAAACTTCCGAGGGCTGAGGGAGAATCTCTAGAATCCCTATTTATATATTTATCTCCCGAATGACAAACCATGCACAATAAGCAATGCACAGAATCTAGTACTGGCAACTGTGATAATTGTTGCATCAATCCATAGTTTCTTTTCAATGCCTATTTCTATTTTATTTTCTCTGTCCACAGCTTTCTCTTCTCTCACTTCTTTTTTTTTTTTTAATTATTTTTATTGTGGTGCTTCTGGATGTGGAACAACTATTTGTCTCTTCCTACTAAATGATATCTTACTAGTCAATCACATCCTTATATTGAAGAAAAAATGTAGAATTTAAGCAGTCTTGGTGAAGAGTAACCATATTATCCTTCTTTTTGATTTTGTTGTTGTTATAGTCTTTTTATCCTAAATTGCAAGATACTTGAAATGAAGTTTATTGGTTTATGATACACTGCACTGGCATTATTATTAACTTTATTACTGTGTGATCAAGTGACACAATTAAATTACATAGATGTTTTTGAATAAAATAGTTGGAAATGTGAAGTATATGCCTCAACATGAGGAATAACTTCTTTCCTGTGAGGGAGACGGAGCCTGGAACAGGCTGCCCGGAGAGGCTGTAGAATCTGCTTCTCTAGTGACTTCCAAATCCCAGTTGGATCTGTTCCTGTGCGGCCTTTCCTGGGTGATCCTGTTCTGGGAAAGGAGTTGAACTCAATGATCTCCTAATATTCTACGAGTCTATGATTCTATGTAGTTGAAGTAATAGCCAAAATAACACATTCCACTTGATACTTACGAGAGTTAAAGTAAGATCACGTTCTTTCACTGATACATAGGCAAGGTGGCCTGTAAACTGAAAACCTGTAGGCCACAGCCACCCTTCCAACATCAAAGTATTACTGTTGAACAGTAACAGTTCTGTTTCATTAGTATATTTGGAGGATTCATTACTAGAGAAGGACTTCAAATATCCTTAACTGTGATTTCCTGTATTCATTCAAATGTGAATATTTAATTTTTTTCTATTGCTGTTAACATCCTCCCAACAGAATCTAGCTTTTACATACATGGGAAAAAAAATGCAAATTGAGAAATCAAGCAGTTTGCAGCCAGGAACTGGAGCTTGTTCTGTGACTTACCGTGATAATAGAGGCCTTGGTGGTTAGACTTCTCCCAGAAACAGAACATGGTGGTGTTGCTTTTAGAGTGAAGAGATCAGATTATAGAAGAGAGCAGAGCTTGTAAGGGTTGCAGTTGTACTACGTACAGGTATTTTCTAACTGTTGTTTCTTTTCCTCTATTTACTTCTCCTCTATACACCCAGGAGTTTGCTGCTAAGGCATGGTGCAGAATAGAGGTTTTTGAGGGGTACTCAAGGCAGCCTGATGCTTCAGCAGCGCTGCGCGCTTGACCATGAATGAGGAGATTTTGTAGTGCTTGTTCTCTTAATCGCTATGGTCATTGCAGCTGGATGCATCTGGCTGCTCTTCCATCCCTACCAATAATCAGTATATCACAACACTCTGTGGCAAATGTGATGGAGGGAAATTCTCAGTATGAGTCCAGGAGGATTTGGCAAAAATGTTACTAGAGTGGAGGATCAAAGTCACTGTGTTCTTTGGGATAGTGGGATCCGTGTGTTCTCCTGTGGTTGTGAAGTCTTTGAACCTAGGCTGTGAGCATGAGGGAGAATCAGCACAGCACATTAAGCATTGTCAGGCAGGGTCAGGTCAGGAACAGACCTGTAATGGTGGCTATGGGACATCTGGGTAAGGAGATGCTTGAGCTACTGAAAATAGGACGGACACGAAGTAATTTTTTTCCTCTATTATTCTACCAGTTTCTGGCACACTAGAAGAATAAGGACTCCCTGATTCAGTAGATATATTTGAGGGTTACCTAAAATATAATTAACTGTACTTAATCCTACAAGAATAAGTTTTCTTCCGAACCCATTTGCACTTTTGACTTGGGCACTATTCTTTGGCAGTGTGGCTAAATTCTGCACAGGAGTTACCACCTGTGCACTGGTTATCATAGTTCTAAGTCATGATCTAACCATTTTTCTGCTAGCTCTACTAGTATGACTCATTGTTTATATGGATCATTTGCAAAACACATGAGCTAGATAACTGCAGTAAACGTCAGAAATCCAGGAATGGTGAGACACACTCTCAGAAATAGACCTAGAGCAAGTCTCTTATGTCTCTAAGGATGACTGGTTAGTCTTTCTATCGGCATAGAAAATCAGCTGATTTTCTGATTTTTGTTTTAGAACAAAACTGAGAAAAACCTTTATGCAAAAGAGGAAGCAGTCATCAAAACTCTTCTATGTAATTACAGGCTATACACATCTTATATTTGCTAAAACAGAGGAAATGGAACAACTTTAAACTACATGTTTAAAACGTTCAGCCAATAGCACGATTAAAATCTATCTTCACGCCTCTTTGCTTTGACCTTAATTGATGTTTCCACTGTTCAGTAGTCTCTGGTAGACAGAAGGGGATGAGTCCTCTCTACAGTCCATTTTTACAGTGTTCCTCTGGTTCTTTGTCACAGAATTGTCAGAAATTCTTGCTTCTAGATATAGACTAGCTGAGGATACTGCAGATGTTGACAATGCTAGGGTTTTAAAATGGTAAAGTTTAGAAGTTTTGGAGTGGTGACAATTTTTACTTATTTCCAGATAAAGTATAGAGATAAACAGAACTGTGGGAAAGCTTTACACAACTAAGATCATTCAACTATGTTCTCAAAGACTAAAAATGCAAAATCAGGGAAAATAAAGGGAAAAGACAAAAAAAACCTCCAAGGACCCTATATGGGAATCATATGTTTGCCTGTCTCCCTCCTACAGAGACTAGAGAATTAGCTATTTCTTGTTGTAATGAGTCAGATGCTCTGCTTATGATTAAATTGCTAGATAGTGTGTTGGAAGGTGATTATTTCGTGTTGATCATTTCTAGCCTCCATTATGTCATGGAATATTGGCCTAACCACAGCCTTTCAGTGGAAACCCCTGGTAGGTAATATTTTCTTTTTCCTTTATTCCTTGACATTTATTGTACAAAAGCTATATGAAGTTGTTGTTTTTCAAGCCATTGATGCAGACGACACAAATTGAAGGAGAGACCACCTAAGGAAGGAACTAATCATCAGATAAAATTGTGTTCCTTCCAGAGTTCTTTTCTATGGCCCCAGAGCTGAGCACTGAGCCAGGCTTTTGGCACCAGGACAAGCGTGCTTGAGCAGGGGCTGGGATACACGAACTTAGAATCATAGAATCATGGAATGGTTTGGTTTTGATTGGAAGAGACCTTAAAGATCATCTAGTTTCAAATCCCCTGCCACAGATAAGGACACCTTCCAGTAGACCAAGGTGTTCAAGGCCCCATCCAACCTGGCCTTGAACACTTCCAGAGATGGGGCATCTAGAAATTCCCTGGGCAAACTGTTCCAGTGTCTCACCACACTCACAGTAAAGAACTTCTTTCTAATTTATAATCTAAATCTACCCTCTTACAGTTTGAAGCCATTGCCCCTCACACTATCACTACACTTCCTGCAAAAAGTCCCTCCCCAGCTTTCCTGTAGGCCCCCTTCATATACTGGAAGGCCACAATAAGGTCTCCCCAAGGCCTTCTCTTCTCCATACTGAACAACTCAAACTCTCTCAGCCCGTCCTCACAGGAGAGGTGCTCCAGCCATCTGATCATCTTTGTAGCCCTACTCTGGACTCAGTCTAATAGGTCCACACCCTTCTTGTGTTGGAGGCTCCAGCGCTGGACACAGTACTCCAGGTGGGATCTCACGAGACTGGATCAGAGGGGCAGAACCATCTCTCTTGCTCTCCTGGCCACACTTCTTTTGATGCAGCAGAGGGTGCAGCTGGCTTTCTGGGCTACATCACACAGTGTTCGTGATTTTCTTGTTTGTTGTCTCAATTTAACAAACCAAATTACACCAATTGAATGTTATCCTTTCCCTTAATACTGTCCCCTTGACTTAAAATATTGCCGTGTATCCTTGAAGAGCTGCTCTGGTGGGTCATCTTCATGACCACAGCAGCAAGGTCAGAGATGTGACAAGCAACATCTTCTCCTCCTTTGATGTTAACTTGGCTTACAGAGCTTTCAAACCCTCATCCTGATTTCTGGGATGATAGGTATTGGGTTGAAGACACACTAAAAGGTACCCCTACTCCATGTCTATGTGGGTGTGTGTCTGGAGGAGTGAGATGCTAACCACTACTGCTTTCTCAGAGAACCAGATCCACCCTCTGCAGTGGCTTCTGATATGCACCACACTTTGGTGAAAATTTCTGGCCCACAAGAAAGTGAAATAATCACAGGAACTCTCAGTGCTGCCTGACTCTCTGTGTTGCAGTTTCAAGAGCTCCCGAACAATAGGCTTCACTAGAGGATGGTTTGATTTCTTCTTTTCTTTCTTTTTTTTCCCCCTTCTTTCTCTTTTTCTTTTCTTCCTTTTCTTTCTCCTATTTTTTCTTTTTTTTTCTTGATAAAGGTTTATTTGTGTACCACCTTGGTTAATCTCAACATTTTACATTGCAGGACTTCTCAGATATCTGCAAAACATGTGCAGATATCTTGTACTGTGCCCCAGAGTAAGGGAACCTGCAGAAGAGAGTTCTTGGCAGAATTTCATGTAATTGCTCACTGAGGTGGCCAGAAAATCCCGATATTCTGGTTTGATCAAAGAGGACCTGAAATGACACACGGTTCGTGTTTGACTCAGTGTTTGAAGAAGATGCCCTCATGATTGTGATATAGTGGTTTGATCTTTGTCAGTGCTGCCAGAGCAAACAGTGCTTTGAAAGCTGCTTTAAAATACTGTGTTTTGTCCTCTGCATGGTAAAACTAATTTTATCAATTTCCTTCCTCATATTAGCAGGACTGTAATAATGATCGGTCATGTTTACATAAAAGGGTTTATTTAAAAAAAAAAAAAAAAAAGAGGAATGAACAAGAGACAGAAAACAGCTTGATTTTTAGAGGAAGATGTTCAGACTTTACACAGACAGATGTGATAGCTACGCCACAAGTTTCCAAACACAGCCTTTGTTTAAACAGCTTCATATAGTCTCCAAACAGAAGGAAGACACAGTCTCTCTTATTTGAGTATAGTCCTCAAAAATGCCTTTACAGCTCTCAAAAGAAATAGAGAACAGGTGGTCACCAAGGGCATTCTTCAGTTCAATTCTGAGAAATCAATGATTATGTCATGCTGCATCTCCAGAGCTATGATGCCCATCTAGCTGTGCTGTGGACTTAGGTGTGCAAATTGCAATGGGAGAAGGGAACAGTGTTTGGAGAATGGAAGTTTTGAAGTTTCCAGAGCCTTTGAAGCTGCTCTGGGAGGAAGGAGGAAAGGACAAGGAGTGAAGGGGAAAGTACAGGAGACAGTAAAAGATAAAATTTTGACATTTCCATGTGCTGGGGGCAAGTAGCCATGGCAGCAGTGAAAAGAACCTCAAAACCTGAATGATCTCTTATACTAGAGCTGATAAAGCAAAACCTATGAATGATGCACAGAACTCGGTGCAGGAGGCTGTTACCAAAGCTTTTACCCAGCTAATTCCTTGGAAACAGCTGATATAGTAGTGCTCTTGGAATGGAAGCACAGAGGTGTTCTACAGAGAAGAAAACAAATAGCAAAGCCCAAGCTTTCAGAAAATCCTTTGAAAATAAAAGCTTTAGCAGGAGTTAATTCAGGGGGAGACTGTGAAACCTTCTAGAAAATAGGTGTTGCATCATTTCAACAGAGGGTTAATCTATTGCTCTGCATGAGTGAGCACATCACCACCGTGCAGAAGTCACCCAGCAGAGCAGTAAGTCATCCACAGAAGCAGTCCTCAGCCCAGTAAAATTCCTGTCCATTATCCTGCTTTACTTAGGTTACATATCCAGGCACCCTCATTTTACAAACCAAACCCTAAGCTACTGATTTGAAAAAAACACAAAAAAAGCACAATCTTCAAGGCTGGGAGAAAATAAATGTCTTAATTCTTGAACTCTGTGACAAGCCTTTCAAACATTACTTGCTGGTTGAAAGGCTTAATCCTGAAAAAATCCCTGCTTCAAAGCACACTGAAATGGGTCACCCTGTTTTTGTCACGCTTCTATAACTACATAAATTCGAAGGTCCCCAAAGCCCAGCGCACTAATCTTTTCCATTTATAATTTTGTGAAAAATAAAAAAATACTCAGACCATGCCTTGAAGTTTTCTCATAGCAGATATCTTTTTGATTTGCATGTCCTTTTTAGTTCAGCCATGGCTGATTGTAGTGATAAAGTTATTTTCTCTGACTAGCCACAGTAACAGATCTCTTTGGGCAAAGTGGGCTGAACAGTTCCTTTCCATCCTTATGTGGTGTAACCAAAGATCAATATTGTCTGAATAAGAAGACCTACACCTGTGTGGCTGACAGGATTTTATCTGGCTGAATGGGCTGCTGAAAAGGAGCACTTACATTTACCTGGATTTCTCTTAAGTGCTTCTCATCTTGCTTTATCTTATCTTGATGACTGATTGAAGAAGCAACAATCATCCAAAGGTCAGATCCTATTTGCTTGCCTCAGGGTCCACACTTTCGCTTAACAGCAGTTACTGAGAGAGAGTGCTCTGGAAGAAAAGGCCTAGGAGCCAGTTATGAGAAAGCAGCAGGCTCCTTCAGAAACTTCGTTCATTTTTTGGAGCCTGGGCTACATGACTCGAGGAGCTGCATCCCACCCCGGTAAACTGAGTTCTGGTGCGACCGTGTGAGGCCTTCAGACACAGCTCACCCATACACAGCAATATCTCTCAATAGATGTTTTGATATTATGTGTTCAAAATTCACATTGTAGCATGAATTCCTCCATTTGGGAGGCAGGCATAATACCATGAGATTAGACAGGCAACCAAAAATTCCTACCAGTTGTTTGAAAACAGATGCAAGCTATCTGTGCAAGAGAAGAATCAACAACAGTGTCTAATTATTTGGGGCTGAATACCTGATTTTGGAATAGAATGATGTGTTTAGGGATAGTTCTTGGTCAGAGAAACTAGTTAAGTCTATCAAAGTGGTGTTTTCTGTTACTCCTCAAGTCTGTTGCCTGCAGTCCCAGGCACACTGGGGCAAGGCTTCAATCATTCCAGTGTATTTGTGGTTTGCATGTCTCTCACTGGAGCCTGGTACTGCGGGCACAGATGGCTCGTGGGTAGTGTGGGTTCATGGAAAATGGGCTTAATTTTCAGCAGAAGTCTTTACTAAAAAAAAAAAAAAAATCAGTTATTTGAGATTATCAAATGGAATTTTTGCCTCTTAAATCGTATCTTTGTAGAGGAGCTGGAGACAGCTGTAGAGGCTGTTTCTGGTTTGCATGAAAGCCATGTTGCTGCTGCAAGCTCTACTTCAACATCATGAAGGTGCCTGAGTGAAAATTTGAGATACGTTGTTTTAGTTTGCAGCATGCTTAGTTAGGGGGTGGATTTTCTGACTTCGCCAGAGTGCTGGGTAGGAAAGATGGTAGGTGCAAAGTGGTCTTTTTTGGGTTATTGTGAACACAACAGCAGGGTGAAGTTTCTGTAGCTGTGCTGTCCAAAGTAGGCCAGGGACTGAGAGGAGGATCATCCCTGGCGCCTGTGCATTGGCAGGGCCCATGTGACAGCCAAGCCCCCAACTTTGGCCCCAGTCGCCCACGTGAAGCAAAAGGGTGCAACTCCCCTGGCATTTGTGCAGCTGGCTGCAGCTCTGCTGCTGGTGCTGATTTAATTTTGTAACTGGGCTTCATGCCATCTGTGAGCCTCACGGGAAACCAGAGAGAAGTTCTTGCGTGTGTGGGTGTCCATTAGCACGTCTGCATATCTTCTCCCTCAGGGCCTCTTGCCTTTGGGATCGGGGGCAGCAAGGACTGCTCTGCTCACTGCCATGTCCTTCTAGCAAAGGTTAGTACTGTATCAGCCAAACTGGCAAAGGGAAGCTCATGTCTGGCTGGAGCTCCAGCACCTAAAAGCAAATTGCAGTCTCTGAGTCTAAAATGTTTCACTGGCAGCTGATGATGCTTTAAGCTTTAAGCTTTGCTTTAAACTGTCCCTGGGAAACAATAGGTTTCCTTCAGCTCCATCGCTTTTGGAACTGTTTGCAGGGAACTCTGACAAAGGGGACGATTACTAAAAACTATGAAAAAAATTATAAAATTAATAAAATGTCTTACACTTGGCCACAGTGAGCCATGCCAGGTTTTGCTTGTCAGGGCTGTTGGCCCAGCATTGGCTGATAATGGGGGCAGGTGCTTGCAGCCCTGCTCCAGAGGTTTGTGCTCCAGAGGTTTGTGCAATGCAGAAGTGGCATATTTGTCTGACAACAAACCATCCCTGGTTGTTTTCACTCCAATCCCAGCAGCCATGGCCTAACTTCCCTCTGCAGAAGAAGTTAATCTTTCAGCACTTTCTGGTTTTCTCTGTAGCAGGGGGAGGAGGTAAGAAATTGTCCATCAGAAGAGCCCACAGGTGGACTGCGTCTCGTATCTCCATCAGTACAAGGGAAGGTATCAAGAAGGTTTCTGCAACTTCATATGGCTCAGGATATGTAGAAGTGGAAAGGACGTGATCATGGAGGAGATTCCTAATTTTGGAGTGCCAAACCCTGCAGAACTGGACTCTGAACAGAATCTGGACCTGCCTGTCCAAGTCTTCAGTCTAGAAATGACCAGGCACCAAACTGATCCCGAGCATTCTCATTCAGCCTGGAGAGATTTCTGGTCAAATCCATTATTTCTGCACATGCCATAATTTCACTTCCTAAATACCATCTATTTCCATAGGAAAACAATGATAGCTCTGACTTTCCAAGGAAAATGCCTTCTTACTGTGGTGTAGTAAAGCAAGAGTGGACAAAAACGACACCTACTGGACACATCTAGGTACCTTCTCTAGCAGATGTCTAAATCTAAAAATAAAAGTCTTTTAAAGCATCTGATGGCTGCAATGACTTGCCTATTTTGGGAGCTTGAGAGTCTAAGTGCTTCTGGCTTCTAATAGGATTTGCAGTGTATTGTTATATTTATAGCAAAGTTTATTCAAATTTAAGACGTCTAAGGACAAGACTAATGTTTCTTCAGGAAAAGATTGCACTGGTTTTGTGATTCAGTTTCCCTGCCTGTAAATTATGGAAGTCCTGTGTTGTTTTTTTTTTTTTGCTGTGCTACATCAGGATTTCATTGTTTAATCCTTGAATAGAATTTTAGAGCTGAAGAATTAGAAAAACTCCTTCTTGTTTAAAACACTTTATTGCATCCTTATAGGACTCATTCTGTAGAAAGGAGGACCCTGAGAATTACTAACCTGTCAGCCTGTCCTGTGTGCTTGGGAAGATCATGGAACAGATTCTCCTAGAAGCTAAATGACCTTTAAAGTTCCCTTCCAACCTAGAATCATAGAGCAGTCTAAGATTCTATGGTCCTTTGTGGATGAAAGTTTAAGGGATGCAGGTAAAAAACATCAGGATGTTTATTCTTATACTAGCAAAGAAAAGCTCATAATCCCGAACTATTCTGATACCAAAGCAACATTACCTGAAATAAAACAAGAGCAACTAAACATTCTTTCTTATCATGACAAATGTTGATTCTGGGACCCAGACTATGAAGTCAAAGGGTGCTGTCCTGGTGTAGGGTGGCCTTTGGGCTGGAGGTCTTTATACGCACACATATGTTGAGGCCAGCACCACCCGGGCAATGTAAAATGAGAATTGGTACATGAGGTGTACTTCCATTACCCTTTACTAAAGCACATGGCTCTTCAGATTGGATTTAAATTTAAATTCACAGCTGAATCCGCATAGGGACATTTAGCCAGGCTCAGATATGAAAGACTCTGCTCGCTTACTGGACAACAGTGGATTTGGTGGTGTTAGAAATGATAATGAGAACAGAGAGTTTTCACAGTTCTCATAAGGCTGTTATACTGATGCCATCTTATTAAGTGAACTTGACTCTTCCAGAAAAGTACTGTGCTGAGTCAAGGAGATTCAACTGGGGAATTGGCATGACCATCTAAGAGAGATGCTGAATTTTTAATCAATGGGGTTTTTCCATCCATGTCTACTGCCTCATAGCTACCGGTCTTCAATTTGATCTGCCATTTCATTGGTCATTTTTTTCACTGCTGCAAGATTCAGTAGTTTCTTGTAATTCGGTGCAGCAGTAACAATGCTGTCCTATAAGTTCTCCTGCTCCATGAGTACCAGTGCTTCATAAATAGAAGTTATGTTTTCATATTCTCTCAGTTTTGAGGAGACCACAAGCAGTGTAAGTACTGTAACAAGTTTTATGACGTGAAATTCTCTCTCTGAGAGGTCTGGCCAAGGCCAGGAGAGGGTTGATGTCAGCACCAATTGAGGAGAGTTTCATAGGCAAGCCCCATGCCTTATTACCAGATAAGTTGGATTAGAGCGAGCACAGAAAGGAAAAGTTTTGAATGTTACTGCAGTCCCTTAAAAAAAAAAAAAAAGGAGTTTATATCCAATATGTATACCAAAACATGCTGGTAAAAGGGAAATTGTAGAGAAAAAAAAATCCTTAAAAAAACCCCAAAAATCCTTGAAAAATGAAAGGTGCAGTCAGACACACTTCATATGCGCTCCTGCTCATCAGCTGTAAACCCCTAAATAGGAGGGGTTTGGGCTGGAAGAGAGGACCTCACCACGGAGGAGTTCTGACACTGAGTAAATGCAGCTTTAAGGCAGAGAACTGAGTTATACCCCATTTCTCAGTGATGAGGAGAGGAGGGGTTGTTATTTTCTGGTGGCTTAGCTCCCTCTGCTGTATATGTGAGCTGAAGACTGAAACACGAGGATTGGATCAAAATAATCAAGGCAATTCAAGGGGCATGAAGTGGCTCAAAGAAAAACCATTAGAGGAAAGTCTGTCTCAGGATTGTTAATTGCTTGCTGTATTTCTGCTGTTGGTGGACATCCCTCAGCAGCTTCACCAGAGCTTGTGGTGCCAGGCAGTAGCCAAGCAGACCATTGCCAACATTTGTAACCCGGTTTAATTATTAGGAGATTGACACTTCCAGTTTCACATGGGAAGATCTTAATTTTCTTCCCACTTCTAAAGCAACAGCTTAATATAAAATAAAAGAGCATTGTAAAATATGCACATTTATTGCCAGGGGAGTTGTTTGGTCCTAGTGAAGAGCTAGTGTACTTATTAGCATCTTCCTGCTGGTTTCCTTGGTGAGGCCACATCTGGAATATTGTGTCCAGTTCTGGGCCCCACAGTTCAAGAAGGATAGGGAACTGCTAGAGAAAGTCCAGCACAGAGCCACCATGATGATTAAGGGAGTGGAGCATCTCCCTTATGAGGAAAAGCTGAGGGAGCTGGGTCTCTTTAGCTTGAAGAAGAGGAGATTGAGGGGAGACCTCATTAATGTTTATAAATATGTTAAGGGTGAATGTCACGAGGATGGAGCCAGGCTCTTCTCAGTGATGCCCAATGACAGGACAAGGGGTAATGGGTGTAAGCTGGAACACAGGAGGTTCCGCTTAAACTCTAGAAGGAACTTCTTTACAGTGAGGGTGATGGAGCACTGGAACAGGCTGCCCAGGGAGGTTGTGGAGTCTCCTTCTCTGGAGACATTCAAGACCCGCCTGGACGCCTTCCTGTGTGATGTCATTTAGGTTCCTGTTCTGTCAGGGGGATTGGACTTGATGATCCTTTGAGGTCCCTTCCAATCCCTAACATTCTGTGATTCTGTGATTCCTTATTTATCTTCTTGGTTTTTGGATTCCCTTTAGTGATCGATTTCCCTTCTCCTGATCATGTCATACTTGTCACTGCAGTAGGAATAAAACACTGATGACTGTATGCTGGCAGGTATCTTATCAAAGATACCTCCAAGGCATTTGAAGTGAGTTATTTCATTAGCCACATTCCTACTACGGATGAATTAGAAAAATTAGTGCTTTAGGGCTACTTTAAATTAACTCTGTTCTGTAAGTTAAGAGAACAAAATACATTAAACAGATTTCAGGTTGGATAGTCTCTGCCAGCTCCAGCTAGAATGACCAGCGGGTCAGTCAACACCAGAGGTTCCTTGAGCTACAAGTTGCTGGCAAAAATCAGCTATCAGAAGAAAAGTCTTCAGTTCCCAGTTGGGTTTTTGTGCATAATACATTCAAGATACTCCCAAGTTGTACTATCATAAGATTAAAACTTACCAAGAACTTCTCCTGCCCCAGAACAAGTCCAGCTGGTCTGAAGTCCGACACAGGTTGTTTGTCAAATAAAGCTATTAATGACCAGGACTCAAACAATCCTTAAGTGCCTAAATAAACAACAAGATGTTTTTCTCCCCCCTTTTTTTCTGATAGCAGCCCCATTTGAAAATTAGGGTTTGCATCCATATGAAAGCCTAAAGCAGTCGAAGGGATTCCTTCTATCAACTGCAATGGGGTTTGGATCAGGCTGTAAATGATTAAGAGGAAAACTTTTGACAGCAGTTAGCAACAATCTTCACAAAAGCTCTGTCCATATCTTCAGAGCTGCTGTTGAGCAATGTAGAAAATTTTGAAATTTCCTCTCCAGGTACAGCTATGCCTAGGTGGGAGAGACTGTAAAAAAGTTGCCTCAAAGCCTGTGTTCAACTTAATTGTGTAAATACCTGAACTCTTTGCTATTTCCTTCCTATGTTGTGTTCATCTAGATTGTCTTAACAGACAAACATTGTTCCAGTCTTTGCATATTTGTTTTTCATTTGAACTCAGATTAGATACTGTGACAGGAAGGCTAATATGCTCACTTCAGCCAAGATTTCATTCCAGAGATGGCTGTTGATTAGCCAAACTTTAACCCTGAAAAGCCGCTGAGAGATGCTTTGAAGAAGGCTTTTGGAAGAGTTGAATCGGGAAAGATAAATATATGTAAGATATTTTACCTACTTCTACATCAGCTTTTTGGAAACTGTCAGCATTTGAGCCCAGGTGATGATGACATCAAGTTTATCATGGTGTATGTCCCCTCGTGTTTTAACCTCGGAGTTGCCCCAGTAGAACTAGGTTCCTGCATTTTATAAGACAAAAGTAACAAAGTATAACAGAAACTGGAGTCTTTTACTGGTGGATCAGATGTAGTGAAGGAAAGCTGCTGTCTGGTTATGCTTAGATTTTGAAAGGTGATGCGCATGACTTCACTTATTCAATCTGATTTATATGCTAGATTCGATCCAAGGTTACCTGTATACATTCTAAATCAGAATGCAGACACTTGTGAGTACATCTCTAACTATACCCGACTGCTTCACTTTCTACCACAGGTCTACTGAAGGTCAAGGCACAAAGTCATAGTCATGACATGACTCAACCTATAATTATTTTTAATCTTAGACTTCAGGACAGTAGTAACTTGCACTGCATCTTCAGACATCTGCAGGTGCATTTATATACTGATCTTTAAGAAGTAGTTTAGTTCTGGTGTCACGGACATTTCCAAAAGAGATTTACAAGGGAGTGTAACAGTTAATCCCCCAAACTTATCAGATTCTGCTGAATTCTATGCAAAACACATTTCTTTCTGGAGGTGGATAGAATTTGCACCATTAAAGGGCTTTGTCTGTTCTGCTTTATCCCTGATTAGGAAGCCTCACTGCTCCTGGAGTTGCTAGCCCCTGAGGCAGGCAGAAGGATGAGAGCCCAGCTGGTGGGAATCACATCAATAAAGTGAGACTGATTTATCAGAGCTAGAGGGTAAAGTAAAATGTAGTAGGTCATTAAAGTCTGGTTTACAGCAGTTGCTTCAAGTGATGGCAATTTTTGTGTTGTGGCTGTAGGGCTAATGTCACCAATAAAGCAGGAAAACACCCAAGGTTTCAGATCTTTATTCAAGCAAGACTGAAAACCGAAGGTGAGCTTTTCCTTTGAATATGTGTGCATTGCCATTTCCCTTCCAGTGGTCAGATTCTTACTGTCGTGACTCAAAAAACTCCCCAATTCTTGTTTTTCTACTAGATGCACCACAAGTTCCAGATCAATGACTATGTCTTGATAATTTCTAAGAATCTGGGCTTGCAAGCACCATTCCTTTGCATTTGGTTACTTCATGCTTGTAGGCAAATTAGAGAAGCATCAAGGGATTGGTATGTTTATGTACATTCAGGGCTGAAAATGACTCGGTGCTTTGAGCAGTGCTACTATTCATTTTGCTGAACTCAGAGCACAGAGCTGGGTGGAGGAGGAATTAATTGCTAACTAGTTATCTGAAAAACCATTGAGTTAGGAGAAGAAGCACTCAGGTAATGTGTAGTTGGGTGATGGGATAATCCTTCACTTCAGGGGCTTGTGGGATCCTCTTTTCTCTAGGCAACAGTACCGCAAATAAAATGAGCTCTGTTGAGGCAAGCAGGGGCTTGTTTTGGGGAATGTTCGCTCTCCACAGAGATATCACTGAGCCGCTGAAGCGAAATCCCAGCATTGTGACGGGAGCCAAAAGGTGGTGCTGTTACTGCAAGGAAGAGGAGAAAAAATGTGGAAACCAGTCTCTTCAGCGTGGAGGGAGCACTAAGGGCTCTCCCTGCTTTTAACAGGTGATGCAATGCTCGAGGGCTATCTTAATGGACAGGACACCTAGTGCTGGTGGGCAGAGTTCAGGAAAGCCACAAAATTTGACAGGAAAATATGTGTCTCAAGGAAGGAAAATGAAGAAATGGAGAACGCCAATCACAGACTTTCACTTCGTGAGACGTCAGACAGCAAACAAGATTAGAGAGAGGTGGCAGATGATGCTGGGCTGGGCTCTACAGGGTAAACAGCTGATCACGCGCTCTACAAGGAGGCGGTCACAGAACAGCTACTTGAGATAAACATAAACAAGGAAACGGAAGCATGAAAGGTCCTCAAAAGTGAAGGGAAAAGCAATGGGAGAGTGTGGAGATCCTGAGTGCAGAAGTGGATGTCAGCAAGATGTGACTGAAACCCTCCTGAGAGTCTGTCTGCCTTGGTGTCTACAAATGCATATGTGAAAAGGGACATTGACCTAGTCAGATCAAGACATATTATATCCAGACTGACACAGTAGTAATATTTAGGTGCTGTGCAGGTGGATTAGAGAGCTGGTGGTCCAGCAGGAAAAATTCTTGTCTCCTGTATGTCACTTTCTTTGTAAGACTTCTTCCCATGGCAACCTTAATGTTGTGGCAGGTCTGCATCCAGCTTAGCAGACACCTGACATGTGCTAGAACCTGTCCTTTGGGTCTCAAATTGTTCCCAGGTACTGCTGTGACAGTGAAATTTGCACAAACAAAAGATTTCAAATTTAGCATTTGAGGGATCCCCCAGGGATGACTTTAGACAACAGAGTGAAGCTCAGTACATGTTCTTGGCTGTTGGGAAATTGCTGTCTCAAGTCATTTGAGGAAGCATCAAGGTAGCCAAGCCCTACCACTATAGCTCTCTGGCTATGATACACTGCAGTGACCATCTGAGACATTGTGTATGGCATTCTGCGTCCTATTCCTTGCTTTGTTAGGTCACAAGTACAGCCCCACTGTGAAAACTTGCAAGGAGGCTGAAATGACGTTTATTTTTTCCCGGTAGCTATCAACTTTACTGAGTGACTGCAATAGGATGTTTGTTAAATGAATTGAAAACATTGTTGAGGAAAGGGTTGAGCTGTTGTAGACACCACCTGTACCTAATTTCTGTGATTCCAGGTTAATGGCAGCAGATGTAAGCACCCACTTACACTGTGTTGTTCAACTCATGTGTGCTTTTAAGCAGAAGTATCCTTTATACTTATAGTTTTGCCTGGCTCATCCTCCAGGATCCCTTTTTCCCTCTCAAAGATAAAAAAAAAGTAAGTCTAGGAAGAGCAATGGATGACAAAAGGAAAAAGCAGAAGAATGAATGGTTAAAAATGTAAGACCAGCAGCTGGAATGGGGACCCCCAGCAACCAGGTCTCCCTGGAGGTGCTCTTCTTAGCTCTGCCTGTGTTCTGGTGTCTCTTCTGGGCTATGTCAATGCAGCATCTGAACTCTGGACACTGCTGTATGTTCACAACTGTTAGACTTTCTCAAAAGGAGCTGCCAAGCAAACTCATGTTTCCTTTGGGAGATGAGAGTTAGAAGGTCTCTATATTTGTTCTTTCTTAATGGTGTTCAGCTCTGAATAATACCAACAGGAGTTAATCAGAGGCTTTTATTGGAATGCAACAGCATACGTCTGTAATCAAAATCTTAGTAATCGGAAACGCGCTGAAAAGTAAACGTATGTGTCAACCTGTCCCTGTGACATAGGTGTGTTGTACCTGGACAAGAGATAAGTGGAAATAAACAACAAATGTTTGGAATAGCAATCATTATGCTTCTCTGTGTGCTAGGGAGCATGCATTTGGGTTGCTCAGGGTTCTTGCTGTTCTGTGATACTCTTGTTTGTACTGGATGTTTCCACTTCTTATCATTAATGTCTTAAAGCTTGTTTATTGAACTCTGGGTCAGTTTATTCAGGTTTAATGATGCTTCCACCGCATGTTTTCATTTCAAGTGCATGAAGAGGGGGCACATTTTCTGTGCTGTTGCACGGCTATTTCAGGGGGTTGATCTTGGGTCATTGGTTAAACTAGTGGATGAATGATAGGAGTGTCTGTTGTGATCTTCTTTTCGTTTGTTCTTTTGGTCTTTCTTTCTTCCTTTTTTCTTTTTTTGAACATCTGTTTCTCATTTGTGTCTCATATTCCTTTTTCTGCTTGTGTAGACTGTTGTTGGTAAAGGACAAAGCAGAATGTGGTTCCTAGAGGATCTTGTCTGCCATAGAGTGAGGGAGATAGTCTTGTGGTTTATGCATAGAACTGTGCAATTAAATGACCCCTGCTTTTTTTTCTTAGTGTTACTATAATCTTTTTGAGGAAATCATGGTGGGGAATTCAATTATAGGATATATTTGTGGTAACACAGAAAGGTTGTGGGTTCAGTAAAAAGCTGATTGGGTTGTTCTGTCTTCATTTTGGCTTGTGCAGGAGGCCATGGTGAATAAAACAGAGGAACGCATGTTTCCCAGAGGATGTTCTCTGACTGGGGAATATCAAGTTGTAATAAATCTGAGTTTTCTGGGTAGTTCCCACACTGTCTTCTCATGCACAAGCATGACATTTCACAAGCACAAAGAATGGTTTCCAAAAGCCTCTGTACCAAACACTTGCAGAGCCTTCGCTGGCAGGTCAGGCTGTGTTTCTAAATGCACATCTGGAATGCAGAGACATTGACCTCTTAGCTAACCAGCAGCTTACAGATGTGTCTGTTCATGAGTGAAAGAGAGCTGTAGAAACCACCATGTCAATTAACTCCTATATTTCAGGATGTGATGATGAATCATCCAAGCTGTACATTGCTTCAGAAAGCCACACAGCATTTCACTGCAAAAAGTTTGAAATTTCTCACCGAAAGATGGACACTGGTATTTTTCTCATCCACCTGTAGAATATTCTGAATATCAATCTAAATAGCTCTGGGGGATGTTTTCAGAGGGCTTTCAGTGGGATATGTAATGGATTTGAAGCATCTCCAGCTGCTGCTGCCTGTGGCTTATTTTGCTTAGCATGCAAAGGGATTTTGTTCTTTTGCAGATAGGGTTAACTGAAAGGGAACTTTTGCCTTGGAAGATACTGTAGGTGCTCCCTGACCATACCCTGTCCTGTACTCTTGCTCATAGTGGGAAAGCTGAACTTAAGGTCCCCTGAATGGGAGAACCGGAGCTGTCAGAAACATAAGGTACGCAGTTTCTCTTTTCATAAGACCTTTCACCCTGTTGCACTTAAAGAAGCATAACTGTATTATTCTGATATTCCTTTTCAGTGAAGAAGTCAACAAAAAGGCTGCTGTTTGATTTAATCCCAAAATACCATTAAAAGCACACAGGAAAAAAATGAAGAAACCCGTTACAACTGATTTTTGAGGGCAGTTTCTTTCCTTCATGTGGTAGGATGTTTCCAGCTCTGTGCAATGTGTTTTCTTTATGCAAAGGGGTAAAGATTTTTTTTCTGCCCTGGCTATGGAGAAGTCCCTTTGTGTCAAATATCTCTGCTCTACCGTATCTCTTAAGATTTATTTATTTCTCTCAATATTTTGGAAGCTTGAAAGGTTCTCAAAACTCAGGAGATTTTTTGGGTCCTTGTTATGTTACATTTTTGTTTGCGAGTTCTTTTCCTCTTTAGAAACAATTTTATGGTCCTGCACAAGGCCTGGAAAGACTTATTCAGTACCCATCTCTGCCACAGAATCTTTCCAGGCCACTGGCTGAGTCATTTAATAGATTTTTTAAATTTACACCTTCAAAGGGGAACATCAATAATTCTATTCCTCATCAAGTTATTGTGATGATAAATTATATACAAGTATATTTAGAAGGGAGGTGATGGGAATCTACACTGCCAAAAGCCAGATAAATATTTGATTCTTTTTTTTGTGGACTTTGCCATTCCTCCTGATAGCTATTAGTATTATTGATAATAATTTATGCCTGCAGATAGAATCAGAGACTCACTTGCAGTCACTTTTGAGCTCTCATGTTGATTTGATGGTCATCACAAGCAATTGCAGATGGAAAGTTCTTGGAGTGATTTAATTCAACTATAAAAGGAAAGAGCCTGTGGATCTTAGGGTGATTGTTCATAGTGTAACTCCTTAAATGATCACTGCCCCCTTCTTCAGGAGGAGAGAGCCAGTTTTGATTCCGTCATTTGAACTTGCACAGTTTGTTGAGCACAGAATCACAGAATGGTAAGGGTTGGAAGGGACCTCTGGAGATCATTGACTCCAACCCCACTGCCAGAGCAGAATCACCTAGGGCAGGCCACACAGGAACATATCCAGATGGGTTTGAAAGTCTCTAGAGAAGGAGATTCCACAGCCTCTCCGGGCAGCCTGTTCCAGGCTTTGTTACCGTCACAGGAAAGAAGCTTTTCCTCATGTTCAGATGGAACTTCCTGTGTTCCAGTTTGTGACCATTGCCCCTCGTCCTATCACAGGACACCACTGAAAAGAGACTGGCTCCTTCTACTTGACACCCACCCTTCAGATGTTTGTAAACATTAATAAGATCTCCTCTCAGTCTTCTCCAGACTAAACAGCCCCAGGCCTCTCAGTCTTTCCTCATAAGAGGGATATTCCTGCCCCTTAATCATCTTCATAGCCTCCCTTGGACTTTCTAGAATTTCCCTGTCCCTCTTGAACTGTGGAGACCTGGACTGGACATAATACTTCAGTTGTGGTCTCACCAGGGCAGAGTAGAGGAGGAGGAGAACCTCCCTTGACCTGCTGATCACACTCTTCTTAGAATCATAGAATTGTAGAATCACTATGGTTGGAAAGGACCTTCAGGATCCAACCTTAATCCCAACATCCCAGCATCTTGGGGGTTGGACTAGATG
>VWZK01006488.1:629034-651539 GCA_013396935.1 Baryphthengus martii | reverse complement strand
TTTAAAAAGACAACCTGCCTAATTGGATATTTACGCAAAATGACTGTTTCCTGAAGTGAGTAACACTAGTGGTAAGTATATATTTAGCCACCAAGAGTCCACAGTAGTGAATGGTGCTTGTTGCTCAGCAGATACTGATCTCATTTGCACTGACACACTGCAATCGGTGAGGCTGCTCTGGAATTAGTGCCACGACTGCCGGCAGAACTTGGCCCGTGGCACACAACCACACTGCCTCCTCTGGATGGCAGAGACTCAAGCCACAGCTTGAGTCTGCTTTCTGCCATTTATCTCAATTTGACTTTTCAGCGTTGTTTTTGTGATAAAATACTAAGTCACTCTCAAGCTGGTGCGGTTTATGCGTTAACGAGCAAAGGCTGTGGCAAACTGAGACGGTAGTATTCTATATTTCAAATGGCTCTTCCCAAAGTCCGTAAAAAGACGGATCAAGCTCTTCTGTTGAGGGTTGTGCGGTTCCCTGCCTGCAGACTCTGGCTGTAGGGAGCGTGGATCTGGGAAGAAGTCGATTATCCCAGTCCAATCACACAAGGGAAAAGCCACAGCTCATTCATCTCTGTGCTACCAGGCCAAGGGACTGGTCCTTCCTGTTTTTCCCAACTTTATCCTAAGGACCACGGGCAGCCAACGAAAGTTGATATCCACGCACTCCCAACTTAACTCATGCTGGAAATAAACCCTGTGTGCCTTGGCCTCAGCAAACTGAGGGAAGCACCGAGCTGTTCCTCGCACCTTCCTTATCGGCAAAGCTGGCAGTTGTGCTGGGCTCCGGCAGCTGTCAGGCAGCTCCTGGATCCCGGGACACGCTGGGTGAGATGGGAGGAGAGGCACCGTTTGGCTGGGCTGCCCCAGCGTGGTCTTGTTCTTTACAGGACAAAATGCTGGCGGAGCACAGGAGCGGGTCCTGGCCAGCCCACCCTTCAGTCCCTCCACTTCCGCACTGAACACCCACCACGGGCATCTCCAAATGCCATTTTTTAGTTCACTCCACCGAGTGGGAAGTCAAACCCATCTCTAACTCACTCTTCGTAAACTAGATCCATCTTGGTGAAACTACTGCCAGAAACAGTTGTTAGGGATACATATAAACTCATATTCTATTTAAGAAACAGATCACTTTGTTCTGTTAAGCGGTTGGTTCCTGGGATTTTCTTCTTGCCTCTAGGATATTCCAAGTGTAGAATTGTTCATGCCAAATTCACGAATCCAAGTGAGAGAGGCTGTCTTACTTATTTCACAGCTTCCCTTTGCTGTAGGGATCTCCAATCTAACAGTCGTCATTATCAGGAGAGTAGCACGAATCCTGAATCACACTCCTCTGTAACACTGTTTTTTCTCTGGACACCTCAGCAAGGCTCTTTACTAACTTCATTTTCTCATGGCAAATCAGCAAAGCTATTTTCTTGTCTACTTATTCCTGAACCAAATCAAAGATTTTTCCTCAATTAACCTCCCATTATTCTCTTGATTCTGTCATACACACTCACTACTAATTTGCCCTCAGATTATTGCGTCATGTTACACATGTACAGACGAAGAAAGGACACACTTTTACTTTTTTTTTCATTTTTTTTTTCTTTTTTTAAACAGAAGTAGGGAGAGGGGGGCTGAATGTGCAGACAAGGCAGTATAATTCAACCATCCAAGCCCTACCAGAGCATGAAGATTTTATTTTTTAATATTGCAGAGTAAGTTCCCCAACAGTCAGTGTTTGTCCCTGAAGAAGGTTAAACCTTAAACACCTGCTTCAAAAAAACCCCAACAACAACAAAAAAAGAACCAAAACAAAAACAAAACAAAACAAAAATAAAACTCAAAAAAACAAATGCTAAGCCTAAGGGCTTAAAAATTAGAGGCATAGCCTTTTTCTCTATTTTCTATATTTATATGAAAATAATTCATGCTTCATGCTAAATACATTATTTACCTTACAAGAACTTTGTCATCTTTGAATAAAAAAAATTGTTTGCTTTTTGTATTATTCCCCGCCCCCCCTCAAAAAAAAAAAAAAGGAATCCATGCAGTGTGGATCAAATTCCCTCTGCTGGCTACACTGGTTGAATTCGGAAATCTAATGTCAGTTTTGCACAGATGGATCCTGACTGATGGTAACTGCACACTCATTTCTGAGGGCAGTGTAGGAGCAGTTTTGTTGAACTTCTGAATTTTACCGTTCAGCAATACACTTCCGTTTTATTCTTAAATACAGAATACTACTAATGGCAGCTTATGTAGCTTTGTTTCCCCAGTTAGATCAAGGATTTGATCCACAGAAAAAGATTCTGATGTATTTCTTTCCTTAATATCTACTGTAATTTCTTAGACTTGATTGCTTTTCACTCAGGCAGTTTCGAAGACATAGCTTATTTTTCCCTGTTACTCTTATTTCACTTTGTACGCAGTGCCAATCTTAGAGCTTATGGCTATTTGCACATTCTTTCAATTTAATATAAAGACAGAATTCCATGATTAACGATGCGACTGACAGCGACCCCCTCCCATTTCTTCTCGTGATTTCACCGGAAGCCATTGCGTACATAGTTCAAATTTCCCCAAACTCAAAGTTACCGGCCTTCCCGTTACGAGCCACGTGGAGAAGGTGACGCACAAAAAGCGCATTACGGTTTGCGCAGTTGCCACCAGTGGCCGTCCAATGACTTGTACGGCACAACGTATCCAAGTGCCCCTAGATGGTTCTTGGTTTGGTGGTGAGAAGTACGTGCCTCCTCTTTCCCCTCAAATCTCTCGGTTCACATTCACTTCTAACCCAATCGTAAGGCCATTAAAAAAATTCTTAAGGGCCGGGCCTGAATGATTAACCAAATTACGCACAGCTCTTCTAGTGTAAGAGGATTTCCAAGTGCCCCATTTTACTCCCATCACATTAATGTTGATGTCACTGCGTATTCAACCGTGCATTTTTGACAAGCCGGAAAAAGCAATGGCGATTTTGGCTTTTTTTTTTCTGTTGTTAACTTTTTGTCTTCAGGTAAGGAAAAGCTTTTGTAAATTAGCTGAGTGTCAATGTGAGTTATATGGCTTCGATCTCCTTTAAAATAAGAATCTTAAGGGTCCAAACAAAAAAAAAAAAAAAAGAAAAGAAAAAGAAAGAAACAAAACAAAAAACAAATAGAAAGAAAAACGAAAAAGGAAAAAATTGCTGATATTGCCACAAATCATTAGAATTCACCTGACGTGCTGAAACAAAACTTTGTAAGTTCAAACAAATCATTGATTTGTTCTAATTTTTTGTGGTTTCCTTTTGCTCTTTCTGCCCCTTTGCCGTCCGATTCGTGATGTTGTTCAAACACGACCGAATCCCTGCTAAATGCAGGAGCGATCCTGCTGCTTCTTTCATCTCCTCATCGTCACTCTCGGGGGGCTTTTCCGTACGTCTCTTTTTAAGAGGCAGTGTGTCACTTGGTACTTTTTTCGCCTTCATTAAATGTTGCCTTTTCTTGTGCTGGGATGCATACCCACTGTCAGCTAAGGAATCCTTGGTCTCCTTTCGATTTTGCTTTTTGTCCTCCTCTTCTGTTTCACTATGGCTCTCGTGGCTCTGGAAGCTAACTTCGCTTCCTTCACTGCTGTCTTGGCTACCTTTAGTTGCAAATTCATACTGGTCGTCAGCAGAGGAAGAGGAAACGGAGTCACTAGCAGGCGATGTGCTCCTGTGGTTGGAAGATTTGGCACTGCTGTAGTTGTGATCCTCCTTCGGGTCACCGCTAACAACCGGAGAACCACAGGACTGTTCGCTTTCCGTCCGCATCCGGCAGTTTGTTATTCCATTCCTGTAAAAACAAATCAGAGCGGTCTTAGAAGCCACAGAGATGTCATCCTGCTGCAGTGCAGAAGATGATAAAGCCAACCGACAGACAATCTAAAATTGTGACTATCAAAGTAACGTCCATGCAAGCTGGTTTCCAAAGCCCGACTCAAATTGCTGGTGGATCCACGCACAGAATAAGTCGCGAGGCACATAACGGCACGAGAGGCCGCAGAGAGCAAGTAGGGAATGGTTACAAATAAATGATGTCAAAACCAGTCCTGATTTATGTTTCAACTAATAGTTCACACTTCAAAAAAAATCAAAAAGGAAAAAAGGGCATTATTTTATCTATTCAATATTAAACAAACTCTTGATGAGTTGCACAAATATTCTCTCCTCTTTTCCATATAAAAGGATACTACTCCAAATGTGGGGAAGAGACACTAGCTTACTAGAGTACTTCTCTGCTTCCTCTCAAAGACTCTTTTCCAGCTCTGGTGTTCCAAGGGTAGGGGACGTTTCACCTGGAAGTAGCACAGCTGCCATTTCTCCTTCCAACGGGAAGAGCAACGAATTATAAAACCCTCGTCCAGTCACATTTCTGATTGTGAATCAGTTTATGAATAATCTTAAAAGCAATACAACCTTAAGCCACTAGCTGCCAACAAAATATTACAATGTGTTTAAAAATAAACAGTAGGAAAAAAAAAACAATTCTTTTGCTCTAAATGTTGGCATTTTCTCCTTTGGTTTTATGGGGCTCGGTGCTGTGGGACCTGCTGCAGCACGATATATTTAAAAACCAAGAGTGTTCCTTTCTGCGCTGGGAAGTCTGAGAGCATTGCCACTGCCTTTGCAATCAGCATACACTGCTAGCAAACCCATTAAAGAAGGGACTGATCCCGTGCAGTGCTTAATTCTTGCTGAAAAAAGGAGAGGATGATGCTCATCGTTAAGGATCATCGTTACCTGCCAGACCACCAGCCTGGAACCTCTCTATCAGTTAGACAAACCAACCAACCAAGCAAGACTGTTTAAACTATCACATGATAAACTGTTTTATGATCTAGTCTTGCCATCTTCCTGCTACCAGCAGAGCGCTTTTGCGCACTCATGGCTGAGTTGGATTCAAACCTTTTCTCAAACACGTGCACTGAACCCAGATATTTCTTAAAAGGAATGGCAGAGTGGCCAGTCCAGATATTATGCCTGCTCTTCTACTTCAAAAAAATGGAGAAGTGCTTCAGGTTTCAGGGAGTGGATCTCACGTCTGGTTTCTTTATAGCAAGAGCAGATATTGCCCATTTCTGAAATGTAAGGCTGAAAGGTGGCAGATGATACAAGAGCGGTACAGAATCTCACAGTTCCTATTTATCTAAATGCTCTTGTCTAACCCTTGCTGAAATAAGAAACAGGCTTTTGTGAACTAGTGCCAGGACAATGCTGGAAGACAGCAAATTATTCAGTCATTCCAGATCTTCTTATTTACAGTATTTTCAAAGAAATGTATAGAATAAAAGGCCTAGTTAATAGCAAGGGAAGCCTCTTGTCAATCTCTTTTGCTCAACAGAATTATTTTCCCCTAGACTTCTGAGTAGCTTCATCATCCATAAATTACATACAGAACCTAGAAGGAATACACAAAGCTCCTTCAATTATTAATAACTAAATGCAGTGCCGTTCATCACTGTGCAGCAAGCCAGCTGCACTTACTCTGGGATGGTTTCCCACTGCGGGGGTTGTCATTAGAGGATGCCAAATGCTTAAAAGAAGAAATCATCCATACTAAACTAGTTGTAAGGTGAATTTATAACCAACTCCTTAAGATCAGTCATTACAAGGAAGCACGGGATGTATTTGAAGTGACAGATTCTTCACTTTTAGGGTAAATTTACATTTAAAGATGTTAAAAATTATCATAAATTAGCACAAAATTAAAGTTACTTGATTTTACTAGGCAGCTAATAGTCAGACCAATGTGGTTCAATAAAAATCACATGCTACTAATTTTCCATTAAAAAAAATATCAATAAATTCTTGCAGCAAGGAAACAAACACAGGACAGAATAGGTTGGAACTCAAATGGGATTCCTACAGACTAGGTTATTAGTGAACAAGGCTTCTAACAGACAGGATTTAAATCAAGATGCCCATCTTCATGTTATCAGACGTACTCCTATTTGGCAGTTTGTACTGAGAGATTATTAGTAAATGGAATGCTACAGTTCAGGGAGCAGAGCAACCATGTACCAAAAAGATCTCTCTGATTCGCCCCACTCTGGAGCCTCTAGTATTTGGTTTTACATAAAGGGGCTGTAATTTGGATTCAAAAGTTCTGCCCATGGGACTTACTCCAGATCCCAATCCTTTCAAAAAAAACCCATAAAAGCATAATGAACGGCCCAGGGATTACAGAAGAAATGTCCAAGGAAAAGCTGTATGAATATGGGGTTAGCATTCCAAAGGGAGTGACTGTAAATAGGGATGATAACAAAGAAAAACAGAAATTGAAAGAAAGAGGCAAAGAAGAAACTACCCAAAAAAAAAACAACCAACAGAGGAGGAAAAAAAAAAACAATACACTTCAGAAGAAAGTTATCTATAGTGGAACTGGTCAGGAAATGGATAGCATTTGCATCTCAGAAAAATCTTTGGTTTTCACTTACATTTTGAAAGATTTCCAACCAGTTCTGCTTGAGGAAATAAAAAAGGAAGAGAAAGGAGGTCAAGGAGAGAATTAGCAAAGGACATCTGCAGAAATGAAAATGAGTTACACAGGCAGAGTCTTTTAGGATATTCACAAGCTCAAACGTCATGCGCCCTGAAAGTCAATTAATCCAATTTGTATCTTGATACGCAATAGCTCAAACATAAGATATGAAGAATTACTTAAAATTGGTATTAGTAGATTAGGAAGAACTAAACAAACTGATATCTAGACCACTCATATTCCACAGATGCTACTTAGACATTCTAAAGCTTTATATTTATTGCTCTTATACAATCACATACTTACTAAGAAACGTCCAATCTAGATCACCAGCGGACAGAACTCCCCCGGGTTTCAGGGGACAGATTTTGGCCAGCTGAAGCTATTTTTCCTCACAGTTCTGGTTATAACCCTAACTTTGTTACTGAAACAATAACAGATTTTTTTAAAAAAACACTTGCTCTGATGTTTGGATTATTTTAGAGAGAAGAAAAGTTACTTAAGAATTCTGTACTTACTAGAACAGTGAGGGGAAATTTATTTCAAATAATACCTTTTTTTTTTTTCCCCGTTGTTTTTCTTCAGAACTTTATTTCAAATTTCCAGAAACTATTTTCATGTGTTTTAAAGTAGTGGCTTGCCCTTTCAGGAAAGTCCACGGGTCAGGCTCTAAAGCTTTTCATCCTACTGACACGGACTATTTTCTTTGAGGTATCTTAACCATAGTTATACAGATAAAAGTACCATGCACAGATTCTTCAAAAAATATGTCAATTTTGTCTGTAGCACAATGACACAACCCTCAAGCACTGTCGAGCTGAAAGCCTGACTCCATTCCCATTGTTAATGAATGGGAGTTCTGTGACTAATGCCATCAGGAGTCAGATGGGACTCCCTGCAGCTGCATCTCAAGTCAGTAAGGCAATAATATCCTTTGCACAGTGTTAATACCATGCGTTTCAAAGAGGTCTTCCTCAGGATGAGAGTAAAGTCTCAGACATTTTACCAAGCACAGATATATCTTCCTTAAATTTTTCTACTAACTTAAAAAAAACCCAACCCATAGGTAATCATAATCTGTTTGCAAAATGGGAAGAAGTTTTGCTGTAAAATCGTTATGGTATTCCACACCAGAGACAGGTATATTCCCTTGATGAACAAAGCAAACCTACGCGGAGTTTAAATATCACCTTATCTATCTCTGACGCTTCTGCATGAGAGATTATTGTATACCCACAGGTGACAGATTTGACTTATCATCGGAAACACCCAGTTCAAAGATACGAAGAAAGCAGTACAGGTAAGTTTGGTTTGTGGATTTTGACAGGTTCCAGGTTTGCTAAAAAAACCCAGACAACACTCTTTTTTGGTTTTTTTTTACTGTATAGGTAACATAATTTCAATGGGAAATTCAGGAGAGGTGGAATTTTAGCTACAGGTAGTTGAACTGTTACTTAAAACCACTACACACCAGCAGAGAGGAGGATGAGCAAGCATCTGAAATGTAAGTGGCGCTCACTTATTGTCGGGTGAGATTCTATCAGGAGTTACTGAGTTAAAAGTCAACAAGTCAGTCACACTACTGACAGAAGCACTTACAAAGGTACTTCACAGCATAATTGTATGCAAAGGACCACAGTAAAGATGAGCTATGAACCGGCAGCAGGAAAAGCACTTTGTCACTATCAACAGCAGATCTGAAGGGAAGACAAATGCAGTCCTCTGCATTTTGAAAAAAACCCACCCCAAATCTACCAGTTCCTTTACCTAAGCAAAAAATAATAGTTCACCAAAAATGTAAGTCTGTAATTTTACTTATGCTTTGGCATCTACGCTACACATGTTACTTAGGATTGGTTTAATCAATCACTGCTCAAATGGCTGCTTCAAGAGAGGAAAAATTAAGCAAAAATAAAGCCAGCATGAGAAATAAAGTCATCATAATGAAAGCCAGGCTTGAGAAATAACCTACTAATTGCCCTATAAATTTAAAGGGAAAATAATAATAAATAACAATCTTCCATCTTCGAATAAACGTAGGCAAAACCCTCATTCTTGTCACACCTCCATGAATAGGAGCTGCACAAGGAACTGTGGCATTAACCGCAGAAGAAGAGCAAGATATTTAAAAATCTACTCATGATCAAGTAGGAAAGGTTTGTTAGTGCCACATTTTGTTGCTTTTTAATTTTATTTTTTTTTTCCAAAATAAAAGAAGAACGGTAGTTTTGTCAGTGTGAATGCACTTGCTTTTCTTAGGAAGAGGGAACATTTTGTCTCAGAAACGTGAATGGAAATGTTTTTTACTTAGGAAAATGCTCTGGGAAAACTGAGCTTACAATTTACAGACAATTCCCCAGTTCCTCGAGAAGCTAAAAATGTTTGGTGACAAAGGAGAATAGGGAAAAAAAATGGAAAAAACTCAAGTAATTTCCATTATTTTTTATTTTTAGCCTGCAATAATGTAAAAAAAAAAAAATCAAAGTATTTCTAACAAACACTAGCAAAAGTAATTTAACCTATTACCTAGGCATAAGTGGCACATGAAGAAGTTTTGCCTAGTTTTCAACTAGTTAAAAAAAAAAAGCTTAGACTAATTCTGGGGAAATATGAGCTAAAAAAAAAGCAGTTAAGCAATGAAGTCTTTTCTCCATCCTGACTTTTCTGACTCATTGACAAAGAAAGAAAATGGCCAATCCAGCCAAAGTATCTTTACTGGGACCAACTCCGCTTAGCTCTTCCCAAATCCTAAGGGGTTTACCCACGCCTTACAGTTTCCTACCAAGGTGGCGGTGAATTCTTCTTTCTTCCCTCTTTTCCACCTCCATCTCGGGCACATTTGTTAGCAAGTGTGATGGGGATTTCATTTGGCCTTCCCATCAGAACAGACCACTGAACAGGACGTTAAACCCCGTTGGCCAGGACTAACAGCACCTAGGTAAAGGCCAAAGGAACGGGGAAGTGTAGCCTACATGGTAAGAAATGCACTGAAGACCAGAGCTTCATAAACTCTGGATTCCCTGGGAGCCCATCTGAATGCTGTTCAGTGGCCTTTGTAGTAGAGAACAGTTGGGGTAGAGGAAAAGAAAAAAGGCCTAATACATAAAAATTACCAAGGATATTTAGTCCAGCAAGGATAGAATAGTCCAGCAGGTCTAGGGAGGTCCAGCAAAGCATATAATAGCCCAGCAGGTCGAGGGAGGTTCTCTACCCTCTCTGCCCTGGTGAGACCACCCCTGGAATACTGCATCCAGTGTTGGGCTATCCAATTTGAGAGACAGGGATCTACTGGAAAGAGTCCAACAGAGGCTAAGAGGACGATGAAGGGACTTGAACATCTCTCCTGTGAGGAAAGGCTGAGAGCCCTGGGGCTGTTTAGTCTGGAGAAGAGAAGGCTGAGAGGGGATCTGATTCATGTCTAGAAATATCTGCGGGGTGGGGGTAAAGAGGAAGGGGCCAGGCTCTTGTCTGTCATGCCCAGTAATAGGACAAGGACTAACAGGTATAAGTTAGAATATAGGAGGTTCCACCTCAACAGGAGGAGAAACTTCTTTCCTGTGAGGGTGATGGAGCTTGGAAGAGGCTGCCCAGAGAGGTGGTAAAGTCTCCTTCTCTGGAGACTTTCCAACCCTCTCTGGATCTGTTCCTGTGTGGCCTGCCCTGGGTGATCCTGCTTTGGCAGGGAGGTGGGACTAGATGATCTCCAGACGTCCCTTCCAACCCCTAGCATTCTAGGATTCTGTGATTCTATTTTGTAAAGCATCTTTGGCAGAATAACCTGGACCAACTTACAGCACCTATGCCACAGAGCTGGCGAGATTCTCTGTGGAGTTAAATTCCAAACAGCCTCATCTCAGAGGATCCAACTTGCCCACATCGGGCAGGTGAGGATTAGGCTCAGTACGTCTGCTGCACTGCGGCACAACGTGGCCGTAGACACACGCCACTCATGCACTAAAGACAACTGAAAAAAATTGCAAACATCATGGTGAAGGCTGTCTTCTCAATATATCTTCAGAATGTACTGAAATCAAAGTTCCAACAGCTGTAATATTATATCAGCTTCCAAGCATGTGCTCTTCCAATGGTCTGGAGTAACCCGTAACACCACATTACTCGTGTGGAAGGTGACTACATATGATAGAGCTTCTTGCACCCTGGCAGAGGCACTGGGCACTGTGATAGAGACTGTGCCTACCAAAGTCCTCCTAAGTAAACATTTAATAGGTACTTTCCAATGGATGTACATAGTAAGAACTAGAGCTCACCTTCAAAGCACAACCAACTCCTTGTAAGGCCCACAACTGGCTTTGCTCGCTTTCAAGTTTTGTTTGTAAGTCAGCATTTTCTTTCCTACACATCCAGACTATCACTGCATTTGCTTTCAGATTCTCGTGGAACTGTACGGGGATATGGTCTGCCAAAAATATTTCTGATGGATCTCATGTCGGAGACATGCTACATGCTGTGCAGCTTTGAAGCGTTATTTTCTGCTGTGTTCGGGCGGGTCTTGGACTTGTCAGCCACAGCATGGAAAACATGGATGGTAAACAAACTAAAAGTGGTGTGAAAAAAGTAAATAAAAAGCGACTGTCAAAACACATCCAATTATGCTCTGCTGTGGCGATTTAACACTAGAGGATGATTTTCAAAGTAAAAATAGTGTGGGATGCCTTTTCCATTTGTAGACTAGCTTGGAAAAAAAAAGCCTATTTGTGCAGTTGAAGCCAAATGCGCTACAACACAATGATGCTCTCCTCAATTGCTATTCTTTGTTTGTGGAAAGTGCTGCATTTGCCATGTTTGCTAAACACTTTTCAGTAGGGTTTTTTAATCCAAACTACTTAATTCAATTGTAATTTCTTTTACATTTAATTACATTGGAACAGTAAGACAGCAACACCTTGTGCAGGAACAAAACACACTAATACATTCAGTCACACTGTTGAAGAAGAACAGCACAGCAAACTCCCCAGCTGATGGCAGCTAACACACAGAAATCACAGATGTCAGCGTCTTAGTCCAATCCAGTTTTAGCTTCCTTTCTGAATAACGTATTAGTCAAAACATTCCACCTAATTACAACTGCAAATTTAACCCAAGATCAAACTCTTTGTTACTCTCTTTTGACACCGACGGCAATCTGCACAACAGGACAACATACTGCGAGTTGTGCACATGCAGTTTGGGGGACAGCAAAATCAAAGACCATTAAAATACTGAGGAAATGAACACAGAATGCAATAAACAGCTCAGACAGCAAGCAAGTGCCAACAGAAGACCAGCAACTCACAGAAGAACCCGTGACACTTACATATGGTAAGTAAAGAAAATGACTTAAGAGGTTAAGTTTATCACAGAAGGATTCACCACCAAGAAAATACTAAAAGTCCCCCATATGAATGATGAGAGTCACATTTTTTTTAGGTGGTTTTAGGCCTTTCATTTGAGCACCTAAGGAACACTTGTCAGGAAAACACACCTTTGAGTAAAAATTCCTTGGAAAGAAGCTGACTGGCTTCTCAATATATAGGCAGAAGCATATAATTTCTGTGGGTAACTGGAACAGGAGACTGCACCATCTCCCGTGGCTGCCCAGCAGATCTCCCTCTTCGTGAAAGCTGGAAGGGGAAAACAACCTTCCTGCACCTCAACGGGTCTAAAAATATCCCCTGCCAGCCTGAGTAGAGCATCTCCCTCTAGGCAGGACTGACAGCTCTGGGTGGGCAGTACTCCCACTTTTAACAGCAACAGAAGGCAGCTGGATGGATGCTGCGGTCACTTCCCTCTGCTGCACAGGATAAGCAGAAGATATTCTCATGAGATGCCACGAAAGCTCAACACAACAGGTCCTATTTAGCCCTATGTATCTGAGGAGAGGGGTAAGCACCAAGAGACAGGGTGTCATTTTTACAGTAACTGATATTAGAAGTATGCAGTGGTGAGAAGAGGAGATGATGATCTAAAGGCATCATGTATGCAGACTGACCACCTCCTTAAAGAAATTCTGAATCTCACTCTCCCCAAGAGAAACAAGATAAAACCGCCTGCTGAGCTGCAGAGTCCCCTAACTTCTCAAAAGCTTTCAAAGCTGAAGAGGAGAAGATGTCCCCTTGTCGCCCCCTTTTCAAGAATTAGAAGGGGAGATATTGTGGGAGCCCTTAAATACGAGCAGACATCATGCAGATCAGGAATATATTCAGAGCAAGCTATTTCTAGTACTGCCTAAGGCTAGAGAAGAGAACAAAAAGAATTAGAAATGTCTGCATTAACTAATTAGAAATGCTTTTTTTTCTGAGACAAACCAAAAAGAACATAAGCAAGGGAGGGGTAAAATCCCTAATTTCTCAAATCTACATTAGCAGGTAGCTGGCAAAGGTCCTCTTCTACCTGCTGAGAAAAAAACCATGAGTAGTAGTCCTCCGAAAACACAAAAAATTTAACTATATACAACCTTACAGCATAGCAATTTGAGGATGTCTACACAGAAGAAAGCTTTCAAGTAGCTTAGAAGGAAAACCAGTTCTATCTTCTTGAGTCAACTGGCTATGAAACAGGGTCTAAGTAGGAAATGCAGATAAACTCAAGAGAGAATATTCAGACCACTATGTGATCTAACCAGCTTGGACATCTCATAAAAATGACATAATTAATGATCCAGTAGTCCCCGGCTCTGCAATCCCCACTGAAGCAGAATCCAAGCCCTGGCTAAAGCCAGCAGCAAAGCTACTGAAGGCGGTTGACCTCCACTAGCAAGGCCAGACTGTTGTCAAGCAAGAAGGAGAGGAACTCTGCAGACTTTTGGAGGATAACCCTCAGGGTTGCATCGCTTCAGTGCAGCAAAAGTGAAAAACTGCTTAAACAGTTTCCCATCAAAAATTATGGATTTTATTCCAATTCGTGTCTTTCCCTCTATACATTTTAAGCATCGACAGAGTAGATGAATGTCACAGGTTCCCTCTCGCTACTTATTGGATGGAAATACTGCACCCTGGACACTGTGCTGGACACTGATTCTGAAGAGGGATACAAAAATAGAGCAAATAGGGGAAAAAAATCCCAAGTAAATAATAATGGAGTAAGTAGCTATCAAGACACTTTATTTTACGGCCCTGCAGCCATTTACTGAGATCAGAGAGTGTAACTGGAAGAGCCCAGCAAAGCAGGGTCAGTGCTAATTATGACAGCCCCCCCCCCAGCCTGAGCTGAAATAGCTTGTACAGATACTGAGAGTTCTGAAAGAGACGGGCACTGGCAGCACACTTGACCAAATTCATCTCTGTTGTGACTAACTGAAAATGCAGCGACATCTGAGGCACATTGTTCTCCCCCCAATAAACCCGTCACTGCTTTAAGTAAAGTAAACCACTGAACCACAGTTCTTACTGCCATCACTAGGTGTCTCTTACTGCCCTGCTTTCTAACAAAGTCGACCATCTTCAAACATTTTACCCTTGAGGGCTCTGGTATAACCTTGAAATAGAAACTAGTGAAAGAAACTGCCTCACAAAGATCTAAGTCAATGACAAAATAACAAGTATATGTTTAGATATCTTTTAGAATTTGTTTTAATATTATTGATATTCTTCTCCCTGCTAGTTAACCCAGGAAAAGATCTTTAGGAAAAGGGAGGCGGGGAGGAGCAGCAGGCATTTGCACTTAGAAAACCAAGTTGCAGTAGGAAGTTCTCACCCTAGACCACTTGCAATTTGCTAGCGAAAATAAAACTGCTTTGTACAAACCAGTGTGCAACAGCCAGCCACGCCATGACTATCTGGCAAAGAGTTTTAGTTCATTTAGAACCTCAGAAGCATTAGCAAGCAGCAAAGTTGTTCTGTTGTTCAAAGCTTGCATGTACTTTCACATTCTCTGTAAAATGCATATTTGTTTCACAAAGATCCCACAAGGAGCCACTCTTACCTTACTGCAACAGCCATGCTTCCTATGGGGTTGATTGGCAATGGCCTGGCTCCAGGAAATATTCCTCTACTCAGAACTCGAGCTCCATTTTGTATCACTCCTGGAGGAACTAAAAAAAAGAAAACAAGACCATTTTTTTTCTTTGAAAGGAAAACTTAAAAAAATGTAGGAGCAAAACATGGAACTTAAGCTTTTCAATGAACTGAGACAACGGCTCGTGTAGTACGCTGCTTACCGTGAACATCTCAGCCTCAGCTCTTGTGAATGCCATGCTATTTCCAATGCTATTGTCATGGCAGAAAAATTAACAGCAATCAACGATAACACGGTCTGTGGAAGCCACTGCCTGACCTAGTTGCTGCAGATCATTCCTCGTACAACCCAATCACTTTTGTTTTGTAATCGCCGTTCTGCTGCTGGGAATGCACGTGCTTAGAGTTAAAACCAGCTGTAAGCACAGATGTAACCGCTGCCTCTACAATCAGAAACAACCGCTCTTTACAGATAAACAGAATAGAAGCACTTTACTACAAGAACATAGGTCATAGCTTGTTATCATCTCAACATATTTTCTGAGGAGCAATCTCTTGGCCTCTGTCTCCTGCAAAATAAAATATTAACTAGATGTGTGGATTTACCATGAAGGGAAAGAGAAGAGCCTAAAAAGGCATTAGCTCCGTACCACTAATTAGCCCCCCTCTCTTGCCACCAATGACCTCTGTCACAGCCCAGCCTTCCCCATCCAACACAGCGCGCTGAGGCCACTGACACCAAACTGCACAGGTACTCTGGCCACGACAGATGAGAGATTTCACTGGGGCCTTTTAACTGGGCTGGGAATCAACAACTGCAGCTCTGGCCAGCAACTTTTTAACCGAGGCGTGTTTCTCTGCAGAGGAAGCACTAGCGAGGCATCACCAAAGGAAGTCTGTCCTCAGTAGGTTCTCAGCATTTTTCTCCTCCACTGTGAGATGCGGGACTAACGAACGCAGCTCCTACCCGAGGTGCTCACCGTGGAGCTGTGCATAATGCCACATGCTATCGCGTCCCTGCAGGTTGGAACAATAATCTCCAACAGCCTCAACTAGAACGTGCTGCTCTAAGGCCCACAGTTAGCCAGTGCACTTACTTTTTCTTTAGTATAAGCCATCATTCATATCACAACTTCCCCTGATGGGGAAGGTCCAAAAAGAGAATGATGATCATTACTCTGGATCGTTATTTTTAAACACGCAGACATTATATAAATACATACAAATGTAAACCACATCACTTTATATACACCTGCAGAATGGTATTTTAAAACGAATGACAGAGACTAGAAAGGTAATTCAGTCTGCGAATCACCACATAGACTTTACATGCCAAAACTTACACCCCAAAATAACAGTGTATTCTGTGGTAGAGAAATGTAGGCTCAGAAGTACATTCTTTCTAAGCTGCTGAGGTACTTTTCAATTCCCTATCAACACCAAGCCAGATCCACACCTCCCTTTCTGCTGTTCTGATGTTCACCTTGTTTCACTCCAGACCACACAGATTAGTTCTGAAAAAAATAATCTTCTTTCTCCTGCCCAGGAGAGCACATCATCCCCCTAATCAAATGCAGTCACTCTTGCTCTTGAGCACCTCTGAAGAACAGGTCGTTTATATTTAGGTGTTGAAGTAAAGCCTCAAATGGCTAAAATTACAGGTCCTATTTTGTAACATCTAGGGTCAGCTTTCAATAACCAAAATAATTTAGAAATGGCTTTTTGCAGTTTAGACTTCACCACTTTGCGCACTTTTTCCTCTAGCACTAGATTATGAGAAATTGATCAAATCTGTTACACTCAGGGGCCATTATCAGGTTATCAATGCTCCAATGTTTGGGTCTGTAGACATTGTAAAGGAACGCTATCTCGCTAACATCTCCGAAATCTGAATCTCTTATTTGTTTCAACTGCATGACCTTAAGTAGGCCAAAACGCCAGTGTCAAGAAAGAAGTGTGCTGAAGAATATGGCTAAAATGCACAGATATCAGGTAAATTCAAAGCAACTGGTAAACCTGCTAAACATTAAAATATTGATATAAAGACATCATTTTTGATGGGTATAGTTTTTCCAACAGGCTTTCAAGAGGGACAGATGAAGAGTGCAGACTGCACTTTACAGAAGTTTCACCACTTTTACAAAGAAATGAACCAGGAGTTTTGACCAGGATCTGGAGATTTTTCTCTTTAGTCTGATGCAAACCATAAAGTTTTATATTGAAATGACACATTTACATATACACACTGGCTGATGTATCAGTTACCTATGGATGCTGCTTCAATATGTCCAGATGTAATATGTCAAAGTAAACACGCTGGAAGTTCTACCGCAAAAAGGGAGCAACAAGCTCCTTGATGCACAAACTCTCCTTTCCACGGTTACCTAATTATCCTGGTCTGTTTGGCAGACTTAGCGGATGCTTATCTTATGCTTTCTCCTCTTCTACCCTCTCTGCCTTATTTACCACTCCCCTATGGCTTCTTGAAAACATTCTGTTCACTTTCCTATCACTTCTCCAAAAATATTGTCTCAGGTCTTTTTTTCTTTATGTTTTCCAAGTTTCCTTTTTTTTCCTGCACTCCTATATATACAAAATACACTGCTCAATCTCAGAGATTAGACTTCCTGTATCCTGACATCACCACTCAAACTCATCCTCTTCCTCGAGGTTTAAAACTCACAGTGCGCTTGCTACTCTTTCAAAGATCTACGTTTAAGAACATCCCTCAAAACATATCCCCTCTCCCCTGTCCCCCCTCCCATCTTCCCTTGAGGAATTAACAGCTGTTAAAAAAAACCACCAAAAATGTAGAAGTCTGCAGTTCTCTTAAAATATCCCCGAAGAGACAAGTTGGTACCTACTCCTGCCTATGAAATTCACTTCAGTTATGTCCGGTCTGAAAGGCTTCATTCAATAGGACTATTCATACCAGAGGAGGTCTTAACTCTAATTGTATGATCTCACTTTTCTCTGAAGCACTCCAGAGCTCTGCATATTGAAATGGCCACTCAGAATTCAGTAACTAGTTCAGCTTGCAACGGCAATCTTACTGCTACTGATTTTCATTTCTGTTTCCCCAAACTGAATTCCGATGCAGCCACGCCACTACATCACTTGTAAAGTAATGCAGGCAGACAAACAGAAAGGTTGTGTGCAAGGGATAACTGAAAGAGGATGCTGGATGATGCAGTGCATCACTTCAGTAAATATCTGGAACCATAATGAAAAAAAACAACGCACCACAACCCGCTGGTAGATCGGTTTCTGTAGCATTCCAAACCTAAAATGAAAAGTAGGATTGAAATAATTCAACGGTACAAGATACTAATTTCTAGTTATCCACATAACCAATGTGCCACAGTAAGACTGATCTCTACTACTTACATATCTCTACTTTAAAACACCAATACTCATCCTTCCCAAAATGACAGTAATCACTTATTTTTTTTTTTAAAAAACTGGGTATATAAACTTTCCCTGCCTTTGTGCAGACTGTATGAAGATGGCTTCTTATGAGCCAAGGAATTATTTTCACAAGTTGGTACTTTTGATGGGTTGTAGATTATTTACTGGAAAATACGTGGTGCTTTTGTTCCAAATTTACATGTACGCTTTACAAGCTTTAATTACGTTTCAAACCCAGGCTTTGAGGTGAGGTATTTATATTTTAGATTGAAGATTCAAGGTGTGGAATTTACTCTGTGCCACATCATCTAACAGCGCCAGTCTGGACTAACACCTTACAGTCCAGACTCCTCTTTTCTTATGCTGCTTTAACCAGCAGCAGAGGCAGGTTACAGGGCTCCCAAGAAGCGTGAAATGTAATTTACACCTTTTCTGTGCAAGTGCCAGAGAGGCGTTTATGTTTGGGAAACTCAGCTGAAGAAAACAATGCAAAAAGATCCGTGCATCTCTTTGATAAAGGTTCCCTCTTTCACAAGTGTTCTTAGTGAAAGGCAGAGTCTGAAACAACAAAGCCATGGCTCACCTTTCGGCTTCCATCACTGCTATGCTTTCAAGGAGGCGTTGGATCTCATTCTGCTCTCAGGGAGCTGAAACTCAGGAAATACTTCCACTGGAGTCGAATTAAACTGTGTACAGAGAACCTGCCCCTAATCTGCAGCATGAACAGGAAAATGATTGTTTAGATCTTAGGCTGCTTATTCTCGTGGAATTCCACAACCTGAGTAGGATCCATTGGCATTTCAAGTCTCCAGCTAACTGTGGAGAGAAGCATTGAATCCGATGTCAAAAATCCAAGACTGCATCTCTGAAATTAACCACCGGGGGGGAAATAATCTGTCTTTTGTAGCAAATTTACACATTACAGTGTAAGAGACGATAGAAGTGAATGCCCTGCAGGAGAACACACCATAACGTGTCTCCATTAAAACACTACGTTCCGAGAGTGTTCAAAAGATCCAACAGAAGCCCTCAAAAACCCAACGTTATTTTGTAGATTGTACCTGGCCTCTGAGGGTGGAAAATAAGTGGAAGGCAACATGGTCACTCCACAGCCAGGGCAGGACTGTTTGAATTCAGAGCATGGTCTTGCGTGCACGTCAGCTGTGAGGAGAATGTCTCAAACTATGGACTTCTTTCATCGCATTCCTTATCAGATTGCATCCAGCACCTCTTATTTACACGAGCGTGTGAGAGTGCAGCAAACTTTCCCCATCCAGCTGAGCTAGCAACTTCATCTAAGACCTTCACAACAATCAAAACCACGTTAGACCGGGTCCTTCGCCGACGATTTGATTGTCTAACTCATACTACAGCAACTTGGCAAAACTGAATTGGAAAGGAGGAAATACTCAACGGACAGAGCCATCAGACACATTGACATGGCAACAGCTCACTAAATAAGGAAACCAAACTTTTGCTTAAATTTTGGCACATGAAGTTAAATGAATATCAGCACTGAGAGTGATTTGTTGTAAATGAAAATTAAAAAGGAAGAGATAACAAATACGTTCTTTATGTCAGCAGGGAAATGAGCCCACGCTTCATCACACTGTCTAGCTCCAGGTAGCCGATATTTAGACTAGTGAGGAAGACTGGACAGTATTTATTGAAAATAAACTTTAAAAAGTGGAATAGGAGAGGAAAACGGGATTCTGTAGGGACAGACTTGTTCTCTGCCTCTTCTGTCATCATGTAGCACACGCACTTATCTCAGGGCTCTCTTCCCTGACCCATCTTCTGTATCACAGAAGAAATCATTATAGACAAGAGATACTGTGCTGCTGCTAACATCCGTCAGCTTCAGCTTTTTTCTGCCAATCTTTATTCCAGGAAAGTGTTTAGCAGAATACTTTAACTCAGGCTATGAAAACTGAAAATAGGAAATAGCTAATGATGTATAATTGACGGGACATCAGAAGTTGCCAAAAGCAAATGTTTATCTGCCAAATGTGTAACTTTATTCACTTCAGCTCTCTTATCCCAGACATAAATTTGATGCCATCTGCCTAACTTCTTCTCTTTTACTGCTTAAGGACGATTTTACAGCTCTTAAATTCCACAGTCTGTAGTCCTAACAAACTGCAAACCAAGGATGCATCCAACAAGCCACTTACTCTAAATAAAAATTTGAGGCCGGGGAAAGAAAAGTGTATCCTGATAATCCCATCACACTCATACCTTGTCTAAGGACGTTTAATAAAAATAATTCAATCTTCTGAGTTATTTTTTTGTGTAACTAGAAAACCGTAACTAGTGATCCTTTGTTTTGGTGATGCTTGAACTGCTCAACAGCAACTTGCATCATGCTGCTAAATCAAAATATGAGGCATTGGAAGAAATAAAGTATTTCATAAAAGTAAATTTCCTTTCAGATTCTATTTTCTCACTTGAGTTACTTAATACTGAAACATTGAAGTAAAAAAAATATAAAATCTCTTTAATAGAAGTTCAGGATGTCATTCCCTCAAAAATCCCAGCAATTGGAATGGAAAGTCTAAACCCTATGAAAATGTCTTTTCCCAATTTTCACTTTGGTACAGAAATGTCAGCAAAAAAAATAGATTTATGAAACATTTTACTGTCAATAATGTACCCTCTTCTGATATAAAAAGCTAAGCTGAAGTCTGTCTAGTAATAATAAGTGACTTGTCCACAAGCAGTACAAACGGAACACTACAGATATCAAGTTTCTTATCTAACAAAAATGTCCCAACCCCCCAGCATGTTGTATTTGCGCTTTTTGGAGAATTTCTATCTATTATTTAGGCAATTTCATTTTTTTTTTCTTTTTTTGATCTTAATTCCTGTAAATGTGTCTTCCACATATACAATGCACTTACATTAGCTTAACCAGCAAATTTCATCCAGGTACAATTTTAGAAGTAAAGAGGTACATTATTAGTAGATCTCCTTAGGGAATTACTTCTCCTCCCACCAAATTTAAGATATAATAACAATTTCTAAATGAGAGAGATGTTTATCTCACCCTTGGAAAGCATGCTTTTCAAAAAGCACCCAGCAAAACTCTATGCTCCTATCTTCCCGGCTATCTTTCACAGGCTATCTTTGGTTGGAAGACACATTCAAGATCATCCAGTCCGACGCTCAACCCAGCACTGCAAGCTCACCCTACTCCAAGAAACGACACGCCAAGGAGCAAGCAATCTTTACCAGAGCGCTTCAGTCTTCTGGAAGGAACCACCCACAAAACCCGTGTTGCAAAGTCTCCTGAAGGCACCGCTTTCCAGCTAGCCCGGGGGAGCAGCGGTAAGCAGTACTGAAAACAAGACGGGCGTTCAGAGCTGAGAGGACTCTCAGTTTTTCCTGGTTTCTACCCAAACCCTTTCTTTTATAGCTGTATGGAGCAGTAAACTCCAGTGTGAGCAATGTCCTTACATTGGTGCACAATGCCCAAATTATACAGCAACGGGCAAAGGACTATCCCTGCATTTGAAGCTATGTAAAATATTGCAGAGTCAGGAGCTTCTTGAATTCAATGAAGATTTCCAGTACAAGCACTTTGAGCACAGCCCTTTCACTCACAATAGCAGCAGCAGGAATACACTACACACACTCAGTACACTACACACACTCCTTTCTTACCGGTCCTTGCCGAAGAGCAACTGGTTCCAAGTTCAGAATGACCTCACCAATTAAGAAGGTATTGCTACTTAAAGTGCTTACACAGTGACTAGAATCTCAGGAAGTCCAAACACCCTGCAAACCCACCAAAACTCACCTCTATTTTATTCATGGCAAAATACAATGGTTTGGCAAGACTGAATGACACGGGAATGGTCCACTGGAGTGACAGCTGCTAACATTGACTTCCAAAACACTGGCAAGAACTGAAGCACTGAAAAATCCTAACCACTGTACAAAGCTAACTGACAAACTTCATGGAGTTAGTAGCTGTGACTTCCAAATAAAGCTTTACCATTTGTTCACCTTCTCCTTTTCCTCTGTCCTCACTGTGAATTAGATTCCCATCAGGGAAAATAGCCCCAGAAATTTCATGCAATGTGCCCAAGCAAGGACATAGTTCCCTGCAAGTCAAAATATAGTTTTCAATGCAAATCATATCCTTTGGAATTAATATTCACGCACTGGCTACTAATAAAATCCAAAGTATTCCTGGCTTGTGATAACTACTCTGGAAGAAAGCAGGTGTTTGAGTTGCTGTTTCTTTTTAAACCTAATGAAACCACACAAAACTTGATGAAATACAAAGACTTTCATAAACTGAAGCAAAGGAAGCACTAAAACTGTGTTCCTACATGCTCTTTCTTAGCGCATCACCATATCTTTCATGCTTTATTCCTGGAGCCAATTGGACTGTACGTTTCAGTGGAGTGTTGCAGAGAGCTGGCTACTTTGAACTTTTGCCTTTAGTTGCAATCTAGAAATATTTAGTCTGTGAAAATTCTGCAAGTATTAATATTTCAGAAATTGATTTCTGATGTCAACATCCCAACTATAATTGCCTTATTTACAATCTTTAGTGACAATGTTAACAATTTACAATCTTTAGTGACAATGTTAACAATCAATTTCATGAGTGTACTAAGTAACCTTCTTCCCCCCCAAA
>VWZK01006488.1:586089-629001 GCA_013396935.1 Baryphthengus martii | reverse complement strand
TTTTTTTTTTTTTTTTTTTCATGAAAACTAATGCACAAAGTGACTGGTTTAAATTGCAAGCAATGTTTGTGCCAGCTCAGACACCATTTCAAGATTTCATACAAAAGCAAAAGCTGATTTTAGAATTCACGTATGGTTGTTAGCAGTGTTTCACACACGGGTATGGAATTTTAAATGGTTCTTTAAAACAGTAAAGCTAATTTATCAATCTGTTAAAAAGCAGCAATAGTTTACTCTGGATTTTCTAATGCCACTGAGATGTTATTCCTTTCTGACAGACTAAAAGAATAAATTTTAGTAAGATTTTGAATGATGGCTGTAGCTAACTTCATCCTAAAGAAACTTTTACAATCTATATTGCCTAGATGAGCATGGATTTTTATCCTGCTTGAAAAGCAGCTTTTAATCCAAGAAGATGCCTTTAAAGTCCAAAGCCAACAAATGTAACTACCCACACAATCACAAATTAAGGCTGTGTCGCTACCTGCTTTGCAGGTATCCGCGTTTCACAACGACGGTTAAATGCTGGTAGGACAAACAAAGGCAAAGGCCTTAACAGGCCGGAGTTTTAATCTTTCTGACTTCTCAAGTCAGAAAGGACACTCGGGTTCTTCCCCGCTCTGTCTTTGTTGTGGAAGTCAGTGGCACGCTCAGAGTCAGATGTGCAGAGCAAAAGGGTGTTTTCAGTCAGATATTAACAACTTTGGGCAAACTGTAAACTCTGTTTCTCCCTCTTCAAGTCACCTCCAAGCACGCTAGTCTTCAACAGGCGGGGCAGTCCGCAGCTCTGATGGCTTGAGCATGTGCTGGACACCACAGTCTGATACGAGGAGGATCAAACACCAGCACTCCTACTGCCAGGATCATTCCCAGCTTGATTTACAGACCACTGCAGTCACTGATAGGGCACAGAATGAACTGTGAGCTTCCAGACGATCAGCACTGCGATCATATTTTTATAACTCAATTGCCTTTTATTTGAAAACTAACTTAAAATGTGATTTTTTCATGCGATTGTTTCTTAACGTGCAGTCGTAATTAATTTGCATGATGTTGCTTAAGATTTTCCTAACGCAGTAGATTAGTGAGACTCAACTGCGAGTCACAGGCCAGGCTGATTTACTTCCACAGGTATCCACTCGCACACAGACACACTAACATTTCTCCTTTGTAATTTAGAGGACCTCTGAGGTTACAATAAAAACTTGTGCCCTTTCCTCCTGGCAGCAGCTGATTCTACCCAACATTTGGAAGGATTCATGAACTTCTGAGGAGTTTAAAGGTACAGAAGAAGGCCTCGTTACCTGCAGACATCAAGGAGTGAGCAATATGAGTGAGGAGCCACCTTTCTGCTTTTATCTCCCTCTCACTTTTGACGTCCTGACACGACAGCCCACTGGGAAGGTGACATGGGAGGAGACAGATATGCCAAACTTGTAGAGGGTTAGAATTTCCTTCCTCGGGGCAATCTCTACAATTAAAATAGCAATAAGCCATTTCCCAAGCCACAAGCTACGATCTCCATGAAATGACAGTGCCTAAGTCTCCAAATGACTTCCACACAAACACCTGCAATGCTGTCAGACATGTACATGGGATAAAAATCTGCAGTGAGTTTAGGACATGCAGCTTAATATGGAGCTCCTCCTTTTCTTGTCTGCTGTCTTCTCCAGCTTCCCAGTTCCTCCAGGAGCTCAGATTACGCTGTTTTCCACATCCTTCTCCATTCACATACTGCCTTAAGCTTCCTCCCCTCTCTCATGTACCTTTTAACCTCTGCACTTTCATTCTACCCCAACTTCTTTTCCCCTTCTCTCTGCCCCACAAATCTGGCTGCTTTAATTTTCTGATCCTCTGAAGGTCTCTCATCTTATTTTTCCCCACTAAGCCCAATGATAATGTCCTCCCCCTGATAAAATCTTTCCTTTTCCCTGCCTACACATAGCTGGGATTGCTTGCCTTTTTTCTGTACGCTGTTCCTGAAGGCTGCTTTAGAGAGGAGGACAGGGACCACTCTTCTCCCTTTCCAGAGTGGACAGTTTCTTGAGAGGCATTCCCCTGGCAGGGTTACAAAGCAGGCTGACAACAGATTTCCTCAGCTGCACAGGAAACGCTTTGATGGTAACCGACCTTCTTCTGCAGGCCAAGTATCGAAGCGCGAATCATGGCTGCCCCTGGAATGTGGATTTGGTTGCCCGAGCTAGAACAATAGAGGTGATGCCAGACAGGCTTGATCGTGGCTCCTATTCTAACATCCGCCTTCATTTTTTAGAGCTGCCTGTCGCTTGGCATTACTCCCGTGCTTGCTGACCAGTGATAGGTTTGCCTTCTCGTACTCCCTGCTTTGAGCAGCTGTATTCCTTCACGGATTCCTCTAATACCTTCACTGCAAGCTCTGGGGGGCAGGAGGATTCCTGCATTATTTGCACAGCCCAGGAGCGTTGGGGGCCAAGGCCCCTTCAGTGCTCTGTTAGTGCACAGCACCAGAAGGCTGGGTCTGGCCACAGAATGAGGAGCACACCGGCAGGAAACGAGACCTCTCCTGGCTCCTGGGAGCCGGCCTAATGCCCGGCATCAGACAGAGCAAAAAATCAAAACGGGCAGGATGTGTGCAAGGAAGGAGTTGAAACAGCGCCCGAGTGGATGGGAAGTATCCAGATGGCTGCGGTACCTCACACGATGGGAGTCAAATCCAAACAAAACGAAAACAGAACCATATGCCACGTACCCTTCGCTCTTTTGCTCTTTCTTTCCCTGCCTCTCTCCTGGGCTGTTGCCCCAGGTCTTTCTATCAGTCTAGCTAATAGTATGGTACTCGATGATGTGTACGTCATGAATAACAATAACCCCTTCTTTACATTAGAGATCATGGATTACCATTATTCATGGAATAAAGAATGTAATATGAACCACAAATTAAAATTCATGTCAGGGTCAAGGAAGTGTAAGGGTCTACAAGGGAAGTTATATTTCTTCATTAAATCCTTCTTTTTATCTAGTACGCTGTATACTTATAAAAGAGAGTATTAACTTTACACGTCTATGTTGCTATATGCTATAGAAATATCTACTCACAACCTGCTTGTATCTCAGGGGGAGTATTCAAAAGCATCATGGCAGTGGCAGCATCAATGTCAGGATCTGGAAAAATCAACCAATAAATACATTATTTACAACTGGGCTAATCTTCTTGCCCCCATTGCTAAATTATAGGTTCAACCAAATCTCTGCAGTGAAAAGGTCTGAGTTCATTACTCAGAGGGCTCACTGGTCACACATTGAGTTCACCCCCAAACTCGCACGTGATCCCATTGCTACTGTTAAGTAGAGCGCAGTGATGAACGTCACCAAACCCCAGTTGTGGGTGCGTGATACCTTCACTGCTAGCCTCACGAATTCACTCCTTAATTCTGTGGAGAGGATTTAGATTTCATTACAAAGGATCTGTGAAACCAGGTGCAACATCACAATTTGGAAGCAGCACACAGGGATGAGCCAACAGGAGAGTGGGAAAGCGTAAGGAACATCTACACCTGAGCAAGTACAGAAGATGACACTCGGTCATTCCCATTTGTCGACAAGGATTTCAGCGATGTTTAAGAAAGCGTTGGAAGCCAAGCTGCTACAACTAAAAGGAGGGGGGGGGGAAATAACCATCTAGCATTTCACTGAAGCGCCAACTTATTTGCATCCTCATCCATTGTCACTTTAATAGAAGCAAAAATGATCGTCTGGCTGTGGTTAAATTGGTTTCTGAATCCATCACGAACAGTCAGCTGACAGATGGTTAAGTTACAGAGAGAACAAAATATGATCCTTTTATAACTATATTCACTTGCTTCACACACAGCAGCTCGGCTACTATGGAAATGGAGGTAGCTATGACAACAGTAAACAACCCCACAACGGCCACTGAATAAGCTGAAAAGAACATCTGCCCCAGTAAAGCGTCCCAGCTGCCCTGGGGCGCAACTTGCTCGTCGCTCAGCGATGCCCCGTGACAGAGAAAGCCACCTATGCCATGTCCAAATCAATGAAGTGTGCAATTGAAGCAGACAGAAAAACGCACACCCTGCCCGACTGCTGCCTCTGCTGCTAAACGGAATGACTAATGAGTATGCGTTTGTTGTTTGGGTCGGGGGTTTTTTTTCAGCTTGTCAGTATTTGTACTAAATTACAGACCAAAACAAATTCCATTTACCACTAATAGCTTTGTGGCACTTTATTTCGGCTATACGCCAGAAAATTACTTTTCGCTGCTAAAATTATACGTGTATCGTACCTTTATATAGCTCTAATCCATTTCCAGTAACGTGATCTGGTATAAAGCCCTGACATTTGTTAACAATACAAAGGAAGTAGAGAGGATTTCAACATCTGCTTAAGCAAAATAGAAATTCCCTTGACCAGTTAAGAATATAAGTGATTTTTCATTAGTATAAGCAGGTACTACTTTTCTGTGAATAGCTGGAAAGACCCTTCTAGCGGCCATTCTATTATTTAATTGCTGCAACAGTAAGCAAAGCAACGGTGTAGTGGGTGTAAAACTAAAGCTGAAGTAGCGGCAGACTAAATAAGTATTAAAAGGTGCGAACACATTGGAAAGCAGGTGCCTGTCTGCCTCCTGCCCAGGTCAGCATATCCTCTTCCAAAAGTCACCAGCAGACTACCAAAAAAAGCAGCTTTACCCACTCATCTCCAAGTCTGAAGCTAGCTCAAAAGCAGCATTCTTGTTGACGGCGTCTATGCTCAAAGCACCATTTCCAAACAGCTTCGCACCCCAACACGGGGCTTGTTGCAGGAGGGGCTCCACATACCACGCAGCCCACGCACCAAGAGTTGTCCTCTAGTCCAACTGAAGAGCGATAATCTAGCTAACATTAAAAAGCAAGGCGAGAAGTAAAGAAGTCTGAAAAGAAAGTCAAAACTAAACGAGAATTCTTCCATCTCTTTCACACCATCAAACCAGAAGATTGTTAGAAGCTGAGCTTGCTGTATCACGATTCACACAGCCGACTTCAGCATTTGTTTATCGGCCGTTCCTACATCTCGTTTTCTCGTTTTACTTTAAATAAGGTCCTACCGCTGGGTAACACTGTGGCACTATGTTAATTTTTCTGTTGAAAAGAATAAAGGACACAATCAGAACCTCCACACCACCACTTCCTGCTGAATTCGGGTTTTGTTTGTGTAACAAACCGTGGCTTTGAGATAAAATTGATGCTACCAGTTTATCTTGAAAGGTGCTTTCTTAGCCTTTGGACCACTAAGGGTACCATCACGTTTCTCTAACATGAGCTGTTCACAACACACGACTGCATCCACAGCGGCTGTTTTCCAAAGCACAACCGTGATTCAAGGCCATCGGCACCTGGCACGGTGTCTAGCTCTGTTCCTACTGATGTATTCTTGAAGAAGCCAGACAGTTATTCCAGAATGCCTTGGCAGTGCTAAGAGGGCTCGTAGACACGCAGGCAGGGTGATGTCAATGAGATCCAGGACAATGTGCTTTGGGTTGTCCTGCTGATAGAAAAGAAAAAGGAGGGGCTGGGTGCAGAAGGAAGACAAGGGCTGAGGGTCAGCACTCAGAGACCACATAAAGAGGCACAGAAGCAACGTCCAAGGGCAAACTGAACGGCCAGTTCATTCCTACACAGCGGTTACGCTCACAATTTGGAACTGTTCTCCTGAGAAAGGCAACAAGAAGAAGAGCCAAGAAGTAGCCACCAGGAGCAGCACCAAAGGCAGGCGAACGATGAGCACCTTTGCTTGGACTGGCGCTTCCCGATTAGTCTCCCAGCACCTAGCAGTGCCCTCACATTGACAGCCCTCTTCCCAGAGCCGGCAGCTTCGTGAAGTCTCTTCCATGTGGATTCTTTCCCTTCCAGCAGTGAGGGCTGACCTTGCGTGGCAGCCTGACCAGCCTGGTAACTGGATCCTCTCCCTGCTACCTGCCTGTCTGCATTCCCGAAGCTGTGGATTTCTTAACTCTCATCTCTGCTCCCTACCTCAAGTCTGTGATCAACACAAAGGCTCCTGAAGTTATTAACAGTGGGTGGTTAGTGAAAAATGATTGCAGGAACATCTTTCCCTAGGAAACCAGGTTAAAAATAACTACACACGCAATTTTGGAATTTAGAAAATTAAGTATTTAAATGAATGCATTCTGGTTTCTTTTTGTTAATTAAAGTAAGTGATGAACTGACTGCATACACAAACTGTATGCTCAGAAATCAGAAGCTGCCCAACTTTCCCAGTGAAAGAGCAAAGTAAGGAACAACAAAGAAAATGAAGGACGAAGATGGAAGAGGACACCAAAGTCTCAAACAGACAATATCAGAGAGTGACAAAAAAACAGTGACAAAAACTGCTGGCAGCCACAGCTCTCCCTAACAGCCAACTGCTGTCTGTACACTCAGCGCTTCAGGCTGCAAGCTGAAGTTTCAGTGCTTGGTTCCCCATCCACCCACAGGGTAAGAGAAAGGACCTGGAAGACATCTTAAGCGCTTATACAAACCCGGAAGGCACAAAATCACACATCCCAACGCAGTTCAAAGCCAACACGGGAACTCCACTGCAGCTGCGCTACCTTCCCGTGCAGTGGGAGCCTACTGTTATTTTTGCCTGCATTGCTTTCAAAGATAAAACTTCTTTTGTTGAAGACAATACTGGCAAAGGATAAGTCACAAACCCCACGGCAAATCTGTTCGCTGCATTTTAGATTCAAGGCCCTGTTCAGACAAGTGTTCAAAAGCGAGCCCCAAACTGGTGAAGAGCACCCGGTTCTTCCGCTAAGGAACTAACCTACAACTTGTCCCTTTGTGGAATTATGATCTAGTGCATATTGTGAAGAGGTGCTTTGAGCCAAACTTCACTCTGCACTTCAGCTGTATAGAGCAGAATCTGTGCCGCACAGACATGAGAAACGGTAGGCGTGAAGTATTTTGACATAAGATTGCATACAAACATTCAGCAACGCAGAGAGTAACTCTCAGGTAGCAGGCTGCTTTAATCTAGAATTGCCAAAATATATTTAAACAGGTACCCGAGGAAGCCGGAGGAGGCAGCTGTCCCTTTATTATGTTGTGATCTCTGATCCGAGTACATTTCATAGACAGAGCAAATGTTTTATAATCACAGAGTATTTTGATATTTTTATTTCACTGAATGCTTCAAACCCATTCCCTTCCAACTAAATCGTAATAAAAATCGGGGTAACACAGTCCCTCTTGATTTTGCTGGAGGTTACTTACTTTTACAGACACACTGTAAGGTTCCAAAGAAAACAGCAGTTGCAGTTCAGAGCAACCACGGCCTGGATTTTGCAGCACAGATGCCTAGAGAAAGGTACTTAAGATGCATATTTAGGTATTACTAAAATGTTAACTGCCAACTGACATAAAAAATAGTTAGTAAATAAGCTCCACCATCTGTACACTACAACCATTGCCACGGTATCTCATCAGGAAGGAATTTATAAGATGTTTTAATCTGAAGTTACTACATCTAAAAGAACTATTTTTGTAAAGAATTTCACTTCGCTATTCAGTATGCTAGTTTTCGGCCCCTTCTACTTCTGCCTTAGCATCCTCCACTGCTTTTTTCCATTCAAATGCCCTGCTCTAGCTGGAATGCATAAAGCTTAACTGCCACTTTGCTCAGAAGATAGAAGTCAATGTTATTCCTTTTCTATAAGATCAGCCTGTTTACTCCCCACCTCAATTCCTAGCACAGCCCCGTCCTACGCACTTTTTTTTGTGATTTCATTCCTTGATACTTTCAATTTTCAGTGGCAGGAAAATGTTGCAAAAGCAACACGGTCGTTTACCTTTGGGCTCATTAAACTGCAACAGAGCAAATAGCAGCTCACTCCTGTTTAACTTGTCTGTTAATAAATGTGCCTTTTCCCTTCCCACATCATGATGGTTAACCTTGGTACGAGTCAGGTTAGGTCAAAGACATAGAGAATAATTAATAGAGTGAAGGCTTCCCCCCCCCCGCCCCCCATTTTTTTTTCCCCTTTTCTATTTTTCATTTCTTTTGCCTCGTGACAGAATAAGAACATAGCTGTTAAAATAAAACTGCACTGTGCAAGATGGAAAGAAATACCTGAAGAGAACTGTAAATACTGTAACTCTGTCAAGTTCCTTGGTGTAGGATGCCACCGAGTCCACTTCTGAAATATTCAAATAAGGTTGAGAAGAGCTCTTAAAATAAATCGATTACTTGTGGAAGCGATACGGCAAACCCATAGGATTCACAACCAAGATCTCGGGAAGAAACAACAAATTATATTCATATCTCAACAACAGTACACGAAAGACCAAGAATGAGAATTCTGGAAGCTATATAATAGAAGCCAGAAGGAAGCAATTTCTCTAGCAATAGAAAATTGGTCTGGCAGTCACAGTGGTTATTCCACACCTTTGAAAGGATCTAGTATGAGACACAGAAGAAAGGTACGAGTCTAAATGAACCGCTTGGTTTTTAAGTTCATTTCTGGCACTGCCAAGTAAGCTACAGCACAAATTAGTTTGAGAGGTCAGATTTAAAAAAAATACAGCACATTTGAAATGGAAACCTTCCTCCTGCTCCTCTATTTTGTTATCATGAAGCTACATTCCATTCTCTAACACCACCATTTCATCAGCTGAAAAACTGCATACACGGTTACAACAGATACTCTTATTAAAAACATTCACTTTAACAAAAAGAACAGTAGGATAAAGTTACAGAAGGCGGTGCACACGCACAAACTCAAAAGAGGTTCATCTATCATTTGGAAAGCTGTATGAAACCCAAAGATATCATCCTAAGTTTTCATCTCAGTAGTAAAGATTGAGATCAATTAACTGTTAAAAGAAAAGATCCACAACTCTGACATACATTTTACCAGTGCAGGACAGAAATCTTCTAAGAGAGGGGTGACTAAAGAGAGATGAGATATACATGTTATACACAGAAATGGTCTAGGAGAACACATTCTCTGCTTAAAAATAGGGTGAAAATGTTTGCTTTGGTTTTTGTTCCTTTATTTTTAGAGTATATTTTCATTTTGGTGTATATTACTGGCAAGCTTATTTTTCAGTGCTGAAGGACGTGGAAATAAAATTTACCCATCACAAAGGCAACAGTAGTCTTTTCTGACTCCATCCAGCCTGAGCAGCTTGTGGTGCTAAACAGAAACCACCAGCCGGAGAAAGCACTAGCCAGTCAGCCTAGCACACAAGAAGAAAGAAACAGTTTGCTGTTCCATCACGTACTTACCTAATTTGTGATCAGGAATTTCAACCATCTTCTTAACTGATTGCTGCAGGCTCAGCTTCTACAGTGGAAGATGGGATTACGAGGGCTTGTAACTCCTTGCAGCCTTACAGGTTGCACAGGATTTTTTTTTCCGACCAAAGGATAAACAGACACAAACACACATGCTCTTTGTCCCCAGTCATGCAGATGTTTGCTATCTCTAACTGGGACATCAGGGTCATCGTTGCTCTAGCTTTCATAATGTCCCTGCTGCTAAGAATAGGTTTTTCTTCCAGCAAAGTAGGAGGACTCTGTCAGGAGGAAGCCCTCTGCAAATCTCTGACCATTTAAGACCGAATAAACCATACCTGATTGTCCCATACAAGTGTTTGTTGTAAGCACTCGTTTCCTTCTCATGCTATTTCAAAATACATCCATGTCCACCGGGCCCCGAGAACTGAGCATGTCTTTCAATCCAGAAAGCGCAGAATTGATGCATCTTGCACAGCCCAAGTGACTCTCCGGGAAACGCTACAGTACCCTCTTCTCTCAGCCACTGGTTCTGCAGGAAAAAGTGGCTTTGGGTACTTTCACACTGCAGGGTGAGTCTTAAGGAGAGCTTCACCCAAACATCCCGACTACTGGAACCACCACAGCATAGCACAAACACAGCAGGAGTAGGTTGGGAGGACGCAAACAAATTCCACTCTGGTTTCAGCATCCAGAAAGCAAAGAGGAAAATGTCAGATAAATATGAAAACGACAGCGAGAAAGCTACTTCAGGGAACTGAAGAAAAAAACGCTACTAATGATGACGAAAGGGATCGGGCATGTGACGCTGTCAACGAAAGGACTGTGTATAGTCCAACTAGGGAGCCAAATACAGTCTAAACCAAAAAAACACCCAAGAGCAGAAAAAGTGACCGGAAACCCCAGTAGCTGAAATAGCTGTGTGCTAATCATGCAGGCAGACTGACATAATAGAAGAGGAACTCAAGGCAGTAGTGTTGTTACAAGAAAATTCACAAACAGGGTGGAACAGCAATTATTACTGAAACACGTGTCAAAAGGTTTGCACTCTTCAAGGAAAACAAATATGGGGTTTATATGGAAAGATACTGTCAGGCAATAATGAAACAACAGACTTTGGAAATAAAGAGAAGAAAACAGCATGTTCGGAAATGCTATGGAAAGGTGGCTGAAGAAGACTTCTAAGAGAAAGACACTGGGCCTGCTCTTGAGTTCTTGCACCAGATACGAATCTCATTAAAGAAATGGGAATTCCGTCAACACAGGAGACTAACTTCAAAGTACAGATTGGAGAAAAAAAATGCTCTTAACCATGGTAAGAGGCCAGTTACTCCTGGATGTGACAGCTGACAAGTTTCTTTATCTGTGTTGCTGAATGAACAAGAAGAGGTTCTTTTCTGCTCTTTATCTTAAGTAATGAGAACAACTTTGCAACAGGGGCCCGCAAAGTGATTCAGTTTAGATTAAGGGGGAAGGATAACAGCAAGCCTAATTTTGTTTAAGGTCTATCATTTACAAAGAGCAAGTTTTGATGAACTAAAAGGTTCCTGTGGAACCTCTGGGAAACAGACTGAGCTGAGGAACTCTAGACCTCAGCCTCGGGGAGGCTGCAGTTGCTGCAAGTCACTGCGCTGAGAACTCGCTCCAACTTGTATCCTGAGAAAAGATTCATTCTTTGAAAAAAAAAGAACAAAAAAGTTAAAAAATCAAGCTGGAAGACTGAGCCAACTGAGCCAACACAGAAACTGATGTTGGGAGAGAAAACGGAGAGCTTGGCTTGCTCAGTTAAACCAAACAAAGGCAGAAAAGAAGTAAGACTATCAACACAATGAGGTGACCATAGGATGCGGGAGAGGAAAACAAGGAAAAGAACTATTAAGTTGGAAGACAGTTTCAGCAAAGCAACATTGGCAGAAGACAAGACTGGTAACCAGAACATTTCTAGACAATTTCTAGAGCAATGAGAAAACTTCCAACAGGAGCTGGAACAAAGTAAGGAGTTTGAATGTGAATTTTCAGTGCTGCTGCTCACAATGCGACTCAGGGAAAGGGACTCTCCAGAAGCTGCCTTCCAAACTGTGCTTCTTTAGGGCAGGTGAGGCCTCAACAAAACTGTACGGCAGAGAAGGAAAGAACACAAGAACACAAAAACACAGTAATGAAGATGCCTGAGCTCTGTGGCAGCAGCCTCAAGCATGTGAGCAAGATTCCTGGTACAATGAAGAAGAGTTGGCCAGAGGCTACTCCAGTAGCACTTGAACCATAGCACAATGAAGGAAAACCAGTGAGCAAGCCACGTGAGACCTGGCTTGTAAGTGGCCTCACCTCTTCCACTGCACTCCCACGCCTGCAGATAAACTTCTGCCCAGACTCCTGCCTTCGCTCTTCTGCCTTCCGACTTCTGCCTTCCTCCGTAGGTCAGCAGAGCAGGTCTGGGCAGAAAGGTGCAGAGAGATGCCAGCAGGCAGAGCCCTGTCCATGGGGGACTGGGAGAACCAGAGAGGAATGACAGTGGCCCACAGCTTAGGGATGCCTGTGTACAGGGGCTTCTCTACCAACATAAGAAAGGCTGGGAAAAGACTGCAAGCCCAGCAGTTGCCACTCTGGTGTACACTGCGCAATCCTGGGCCTCGGGGCCTGGGTGTAGGCAGGACGGCTACAATTGCCACCAGAAGCATGTTAAAAAACCCCAGTGTGAGTATGAGCCACCAGCAGGTACACAGACAGGCAGGGCTGTAGTCTGTTGGGGCTCAACTCCATACCACAGAGCCACGACAGCCAGCCCAGGCCTGCCCTCCACTTCTAGATTAAGTGTTTTTTTCCCAGGAAGGACAGTGGATGAGTTGAAGCGTGCTAGTGCTAATTCTTGAGTAAAGCCACACCTGAGAGAACAGACCACTTTTTGTTTGAAGACTTACGCCCATGATAGGCAAGCATATGCTAAAATAATAATAAAAAAAATAAATAAAAAAAATCAAAGTCTGTATCATTTATGTCCCTTCTTCCCACAATTGAGACCAACTTCCAGTCACTAGTATGACTCAATCAATAAACAAGTAAATCAAATTACTAGTTTTGAAAACCTGTTATTAAGCATATTAGAAAACCCTGCTGAGGGCAAGTGTTTCTCCTTTGCCAATCTTTTGCCAGTGCATCCCTATTAAAGACATAACAGGACCAGACACAAACTTATCCAAACAAAGGGAAGCAGACCAAAGCCTATTTTTCATCAGAGCACTTGAAGAGTCTTACTTTGCACAGATGTGAGCCAGCCCCAGTCTCTAGCTGAGACGTTACAGACTCACCCAGATGTGTGGATGATGGCTGAGCACTCTCCACAGGGAAAGATGTTCAGCATGGCTGGAACAAGCTGCTCTTCGGCTTCTCAGAAGGAAATCAATGAAGGAAGGAAGACAGCCCCAGCAACACTGCCATCATCTGACAAAACTGGTTCCACTCTTCCTGCAACACTCCTTCTAAACTTCTTTAATTTTTAAATAAGGGAAATGATGGAAGAGCAGGAATCTAGCATTCAGGCCTTTTGACTTTTTTTTTCCTGGAGAACTTCCCAAGTGAGCTGAGAGATGAGACGCAGGCCAATGGTAAGGTAGGGCAAGAAGTAACATCATTTTTGAAGGATTATGATTATGAAATATGAAAACAAAGATAGCCTTTGAAAGTCTTGACATTCCTACTGCCGATGTCTACAAGAGCAGCGAATTACTTCCTAATTACCACAATCAATATTTTGAGACTATGCTTTTAGTAAGCAAGAAGTCATCCTGTCCATTTTGTGTTTACAATCAAATAGGAAATATCATTTCTTTTTGTACTCCAAAAATTCAGAAACTCTAGTGAGAGCTGATTTACTGATTTTAATCACTTGTTTCTGTAATCCTTGTCAGTGCAGCATCCAGGCATCTCTCTGGCCTTCCAGAGAGTTCTGCTTCACGTACGTACAGCCAACAGTTCATACTAACTCTGCCGGCTCAAATTCAATTTACTAGCATGATCTGTGCCTCAGATCTGTGTGTCTGTGAGAGCAAAGCACTGGCTGTCTGGGGAAACAAATCTTAATAATGTTCGGTTATCAGATCGATTACAACAAAACAAGACAGGGAGAACACGGTGGTGTTGCCCCCCTCCTCATCTCTGTCTCTCTGTGCACTGATCTTTTAACGATCACCCGAGAGTCGACCAGCTCCCCACCACCGTACAGAGGCCCTCCCTGCTCATTTGACCACCTTTCACGGTCAGATGATGAGGTTTCGAAGCACCCCAGTGTCTGCTGAAGATGTCCCTCCTCACTCTGAACCTCCCTGTTTCTCTTCATCCTCTCTCCAGCAGGGGGTAGAAAAATCTCAGAGTATGAGGTTGTCAGACCTCCAGAAAAGCAAATGCAAAATGAAAAAAACCCTGCTATTTACTTTTCATTTTAATGCCATCATTTATAAGCAAACAGCTGTCTTGCATGCAGTCTGGAACAGAGCTGAAAACCTTACAGGGATCCTTTCCCCTCCCCTAACACATACCTGGTGCCTCAGTTTAGAAACAATTAATTCATAAATCTGGTACAACATTTTATCCGGAGCAACAGACAGGCTAATGGCACATATTGTAGTCTTTGTAGAGCCTCTGCAATAAAAGTCACAAATATTCTTCCACTGGGAACATACCAGTGAAAAGACTTCTATTTTATTCAAAATTGTCAGTGAAATTCCAGTAAAGTTAGACACCTGGTAGTTACAGAGCTCCTCAGTGTAGAAAGATTGTACAATAATACAGTTATGGAAGACCGTGTAAAGCCTTAAAATGGCTGGAAATAAGCTTTATCAGCCACTTCTTTCAGAGGAGACTAACAGTGGTAATTATGCCTCATTAAAAATCAGCGTTGCTAGACTTGGGACGTTGTCTGGGAAGGGTCTGGAATTCATAAACTCTCAAACTCTTAATGCTGGGGAAGCACTGAGCTACATCTTCCTTTATCAGGGATGAATGTAAGCAGCTCCCCCTTTTAGTTTCAAGGCAAAATATCTGGAAACACATTGGTTTTCACATCATTTCTGGGTGTTTTAACACAAGGGTGAGGATGTATTTGCAATGTTACAAGGAGCTTACTTACGAAGTTAGTTTGAGAAGAGGAAAAATTTCCTTTTCTACTCCCTTCCTGTCAGCTAGCAACATCAAATCTGATCTGGCCCTCAATCATGATAATGCAGCACAGCTTGCCTCGGCTTTTTACTGATGGGACTGCTTTGAGATTGTTAGAAAGGATGCTGATGAGTATTAACTATGATGTCTGTCATTTTGTATTTCTGGGTAATCCTACAGCTCTACCATCATGAGAGCAGAATGCCTCTCAAAAATTTAAACATGAAAACTACCTCTTCTCTTTTAAAACTTTTAGATGAAGTAGTTTGGCTAAGGGTATATGTGTACCTTGAAGGAAAAGGGACATGTACGTACATAAAAGGTACTGGAGAAAAAGGGAAACTTGCGATAATGCTCTGGTTGAGCGTGTATCCCACATGAACTCTGCCTTCCGTGGTGGAGGCTCCACTGCAATGTAACTGCTGAAGGAGGTCACAGCTTATCAAGGGGCAAAACTAAGGAAATCTTTCACTATTTGGACAACTGTGTTGGCTTTCCAGGATGCAAAGTAGACAGATGTATTCATAAGAGCCTCTATACAACATAGCAGAAAAATGTCTTTTAAATCAGCTAATAGTTCATGCAGAGCAGTGAATCCATTTTTACTGGAAAGTCCTGTAAAAGTATATACTCCACCTAGAGACCTACTGGTCTAAGTCCACTCTTACAGATGGATGGCACAGATAATTCTCGCTGGCTGAGCAAAATGGTCATTCAATAGCTCTGAAAAACTGAAAAGCCACCAGAGCAGAGTCAGACACAACGGTCTGTCAGTGAAAAGCCATCTCCTAGTGCTGTCCCATCTTTTCCACCACCATGTCATCTGCTCACAGAAATCTGGATTCACTAAGACTGACCAAAGCCCTTATTGGAAAGGGCTGCAAGATTGCCTCCCATGTTGGCTGATGCCATCATCACCACGGGATGTGATGCACAGATATTAAATCACAGCAGTGCCACCAACTGATCAAATCTAGAGGAAGGTCCTCACTGACCCCACACAGATGTTTAGTCTCCAGATTTGCTAGTTAGCCTGTGTTCCTCCCAAACCAACTCTCACAGTGCTTTATGAAAGCTGCTAGGGAAGAGCAGCTGACTTAAAATCACCACCGAATTTCACAAGCCAATAAAACAGATTTCCTTTCAGATGCCCTAAGCATACCCACAGCTACTGCCATTAGCAGCTTGCCCCTCCTTACACTACCAAATGCAACTGAAAACACATTTCTTGTCAAAACTTCCATATTACTTAAAACACCTCAGCCCTCAAATTTCCCCTTCTATTTTCCTGTTCCTCTTTGGCATATACCAGTCCTTCCGGCAGGCTTTTTCCACACGGATAAGCGTGTGGTGCCCATCACCGTGGCACCAGAGCTCCTCACCACTGGAGAGCCGCACCAACATGCCCTGACCAAGACCCCCAGCAAGGCTGATATGGGGCTGGGGCCTGAATTTCGACGGCGTCAGAAACAGGATCCCCACGGGGCAGCCAGCCCTAGCTGAACGCTGAAATACAATGCATCAATAAGTAGGTCAGCTTGTTCCTATAAGAGCAACGGGTTTAACGCTGACTGTGCCTGCCAGCAGGCATAGGAAGCAACTGCAGTTCTTCCCCGTTTCCCACACGGAGCCCCTTTGAAGCCACAAGTGACACTCCTTGTCTGTGGTCGCCCTCCCGGCACAGGGCAAGGCTCGAAGGTTGCCCGCGGCCCTGCCGTACCTTGGCCCGCAGCAACCCCGCCTTCGCAGAGCGCTGCTGAAACCTTGCACCAGAAAGCAAATTCCAAGAAAACAAACACTATCGCTAGGCAATCGAAATGCAGTTGGTTGATAGCAACAAACAAACTGTGTGTAGCCAGGATCTAGGGCTCTCTGTTCTTGCCAACAGGTTCAGCAGGTTTTGAATATTAAGTCATCCTGAGCTTTATTAGCGCCGTAGAGGGAAACATTGCAAAGATCTTCTCACCCGGGGCTTCACCGTTGCTCCTGCTGCAGAGCAGCTGCCCCACCTCCCTTTCTCTCCCTTCGGCAAGGAAATATTTTGACCCTCTTTAAATTAGTCAAGGATAACACTTCCCTCCTGTCCAACTAAAAGATTTTAGCGTCCCAACATCCTGCGGACGCCTGAAGCGGGGCTGGGTGCAGGCATCCGTGGGAAGGGGGTGTGTGGGGAGAGCACCCTGCCTGCAGGGGAGCAGGAACACTTCTCAGTTTGCTCGAGTTTTCGGTCGCGCAGCAAAGCGGAGGTTGGAGGGAAACGTGGTGCTGAGACAGCACGCTGGGCCTTCCTCCCTTCCTGGGCTGTCTGCTTACCGGGCCCACTGCAGGTGAGCGACACAGCCCGGCAAGATCCCACCGTAAAAACCTGGGGCTGAACCTCACCTGCACGGCTGCTCCACCTTACCACAGCTGGCACAGAAAGCTCTCCTCAGTGGAAAGACCATCACCTGGCAAAGAACACCAGTTTATTTTAATAAAGTCTCTGACAATACTCTTGTAATTTTCTTCAAATCTAGGAGCAGCCAATGGCATTTACTAAATACAGTGCAGAAGGCAAGAAAGTTCAGTCTGACGGTGGTTCTCCTCTCACTGTGATGCCTCTGCAAGAGGCCCTCCACCATTAGCCCCACACAGCATCGCGTGGACTGCCAGACCACAACACAACGCCCAAACACCATCTGCTCCTCCCCTGAGCTGATCTCGACAGCCTTTAGCTTTGTCAACACCTGCTGGTCCATTTTATTCTGAGATGCTGCACAATGTAGTAGAACACACACGCTGACTATAATCAAAAGCTTTATAGTCTGCTTAAACTTGCTTTAAATAATGCATAAATACCAAAAAAAGACACACTGTACTCTTCATCAATTTTCGTGCAAACTCTGTTTGTTGCATTTTCTGTTTATAGCAGCATGGCTTTAAACCACAGAATAAATAGTATTATTTTCTGTTCCCTTTTAGCTCTATTCCAGAAACATACACTACATTTAATTACTGTTTTGGTAGAGTCCACCTACGCAGATGGGCTGTGCTTGCATGAATCAACTGGTATCTCTGGATTCAGAGCACAGAAGAGGTTAAAAAAAAAAAAAAATATCAGGGCACATGTCAGCCCCTCCTTCCTCTCCCCTGCATTTCATCACACTGAAAGGGTTTAAAAGTAAAAAATTCCTTCCACATCATATAATCCTGGCATCTGCTGTGTAGCACATTGAGATCACTCGTTTTGCTGTGTTATTCCCAAAAGTAACTGCACAGATTTGGGTCCAGAACTCCATTTTCCACTCCCTGAAGTTTCCAAATACCTGTTTTTCCTATCGAGGCACATCAGAAAAGCAGTAAACACAGCTAGTAAATACAAAGCAATCTTCTCTGTCTAAGTGCAATTCTGATTGCATTACTTAAGAAATATAATTTCCTGAGGCTTTTTACTATCTTATTTTATGATACACACGATACGGTATCAATCTACCAGCTTCCTTCTGCTGCCCCTTTCTTCAGCAGCCTGCAGCTCACCCATGACATTACGTAGTTCAAATATGAAGCCATTACCAAGATTAAACCTCAGAAGGAGTCCAGTCTAGAGAGTGAGTGGGTCGCTGTGGTCACGTTTATTATTTAATAACAGTGGGAATAATTCATATCACAGCAACAATTCTCTACCACTCCATTTATCAATTTCACAGTAAAGTACATCAGACCTCCAGGCAGCGACAGGAGACCAAAGGCTCAATCCGTCTGGACTCTCTCTGTTAAGCCCTGGGCCCATATTTAAGGATGGGTTCTTGCGTAAGTGTGGGAACAGTCCTGCTTCACCTCTGCCTACCCCCAGCAAATCCGTGCCAGCAAAACCTTGGGAGTAGCACAGCCTCAAATTCACATCCTGTTCCCACACAGACACTGTGGTTTCAGGTCCTGTGTTTCATCCTCCCTCCTACATGGATGAAGTTGATTTTTTCTCCTTTGCACGGCCTGCTTGGCCGGTATACATACATACACACACACGTACACAAACATATATACATTCTGCAAGCTTTTTGAGGCAAAGACTGTCCCTTACTACTTGCACCTTGGCTGACAGTAATTGCTGCAGTTGTCCCGAAGCCTACAATTTACCAGGTATTTTTAATGTGATTGAGTAAGAAACCTAATGTCCTCGCTAACATCGTTCTCAGTTATAACTTCCTGACAGTGCCTCAGTTGTTAATCCAACATGATCATTAATTTTCTTCTCTAATATGTTTTTCTTCACACCCTTGTTATTTGTTAATGTGATTTCCAGTATGTACCGAAGCTGAAATGAAACAGAAACAGGAAGAGGAATGAAGAGGTGACAGTAAAATTCAAAACTTCATCCCAAGAACTGCCCCGATTCCTACACATCTCACACACGAGGCATTTTACTTGCTGCTTGCTTTTTCCTACCTGCCTTCATCCTGCAGCCTCAACAACCGATGAACTACTAACTGGGGTTCCAAATCCTTACAACAGGGCCAATGTTTTTGACTTTTTGTTTGGCTAATCTTTTCACTTCTATTTGCCTTGCTGCCACGACAACTGAACAGCACAGAAGTGATTTGGGTTTATTCAATAGATTCCAAATTGGGAGCCTGCCTATTTTGTTTGCTTTAGGGCAAAAGAAGGAAGTAAACAGTAGCTTTGTAAGCGAAGTTGCCGATTTTCTTCTCTCAATTATGGTTGTGAAAAGATATAGAAATGAAAAGTACTCTTTACAAACAGAGTCACTTCATGCTGACCCAACTTGTTTCAATGTACTTTAATTCGATTCCGCCTGGAGAAGTGGTTTAACTTTGATACTTGGTACGGTTTGGTTTTTTTTGCATTTAGACAGATTGTATTCAACTCTACAGGACAAACTAATGTTAATAAGTTCCATTTAGTTTTGAGTATTTGCTTAAGAGGGAGGCTCACAACTAACAAACCCTGAGGTTATAACCAACTCTCTGGGTGCCCAGTGCCATCTTCTCATTTATATCATCTGGCCAATTCCCAGTGCTGACACTGCTTAATACTTTTATGACTTTACCACTACGGTGGAAAAGAAAAAGGTCTACTTTAAAAGGTCTCAAAAAAACCCACAAAAGCATTCTTTAATAGTTGCTTGCCAAGGATGTACTGCTACATAAGAGAGTAAGCTGCAGAAGGCAATCAGTTCAGGCAGAAGGTAGTTCAGCTGCAGTCTGAAATAGGTCCTGCTTTGAAGAACCAACTTGACTGCTCCAGGACTTCATGGCAGTCATTTGCAGACTTCTCACCCAATGTAAAGAAAAAAAAAATAGATTAACAGAAAGAATCCACAGAAATCACCATATTCTTTAACAAGATAAATGCATGTTAAAACTTTCAAAGTTCATTCAGCTTCTTCCCAGCTCGGCCCTGGCAACTAAATAAGTACAACACACGTCACGGCAAGAGGTCAGAGTAACACCACAGCTAGGAATCTTCTTTCTTTTAAAAGTCCACTCAACTTCACAAATGAAATTCAGCATTTCTAACATGGGTTTTACAAAACAAACAATACTGCATCTTCACTGAAGGGGAACTTTCTATAAGGAGCAGAGTCCAAGAGAGAGGCTTAACTCACTTGGCTCCTCCAGCAGAGCAGAGGCATCTCCACTTTCACCTACTCCATAAGCACTGCAGGCATCTGCAGAGAGCTGTGAATTCAGCAACATTGTGCTGGGATGAAAAACCCCATAGCCACTACCACACAACCATCAGAAAGTCCCTAATGGTGCCTTACTCCTTCAGTCCTTATTTAGTACGTGCTCAAAAACAGTCATGGCATCTATAAGACTGAAAAATAAAAATTAAAAAAAAAAAACAAAAACAGGGGGGAAATTACTGTTGGGGACAGTGGGGGGATATGGAAGAAGGGGGGAAGAGGAACAAGAAATTTCTTACCTGCTTACACCACCAGAAGACATGAAAAAAGAACCAAAAAGACGCCACCTCAGAAGCCCAAGGAATTCTGGGCAGCCGGTCAGGCAAACACAAAAATGTACAACAGATACAAGATTCATGGACCTGGAGGGGGACAGAAGTTTGCTCCTTTGTAAGCTGAAGGTAGGAAGTCAGCCAAAAAGACAGGAACAGACTTCCACAAAGTTGACCTTGCTCTAGTTTCTGGTGTTGATCACATCCTTGCCAACACCCCCCCCACCACACATACACTTCCTTCACGAAGGTTCTCGTGTTACGCAAACACTACAAATGATTAAAAATTACATGAAATTTTACAAAATTACATGGTATGCCTCTGCTTCTATTGCCAGCCCCCAAGTGTTTAGCACACTGTTATGCTATCAAGTTTTGTACTCTGTGCCAGTCACTCCCCAAGGTGTTTATACGAAGCACTCAGGCAAAATGAACAGAACATCTGTATTCTATTTGCTAATGAGCAATCATCATTTCTGCAATTCTCCAGCCAGGGATTTTGCTGTTTGGAATACTAATGTCATTTAAAAAAAATAAAGGGGAAAGAAAGAAAAGTTCTGCTCATTAGTGCTACAGTTAATAAAATACTTCTGCACTATTTACAATGCAGCCAGGCATCTATTTCCATTGCTTCCCAGTATCTTTACAGAATTAGAGCTTTCAGAATTAAAAACTTTGATGATATACACTTAATGTATTTTCAGAATTAGCATCATTTGCTACGCAGCCTTGCTTTAATTACATTTTACCCACACAGAGGCAAGGATTTAAAATAAACTATTACAAAAGCTTTTCAAACACACCCTACTGAAGATTCCCTTCATTGGCTGCTTTTTTATATTGTGGCAGCAGCCACAGCAGGCTAGATGAGGTAAAAAGAGAGTAATAAAACTACAGTCTACAAACTTAATTATACAAAATTCCTCTGTGTGCAGAGAGAGCTTTGAAATTCAGAATGTTTTGTCTGTAGACAGAAATAGCTACCAGTTTTCCTTCTAACCAATGGATATTTTTGCGTCACGTGAGGACCAGGATTATTCTCTGACGAAAGGCCACACTGTGAAAACAACACCACGCAAGCGAGGGTGTCCAGCTGCCTCCCCTCGCTACAGCACTCGGGCATTTCATATCAGGAACCTCCCCTGTCGTTCTGTGCATCAGAAATGATTCTGCTGAAGTCAGTGAAGTTGAAGAGCAGCAAGTGAGATCAGAAAGGGATACTGAAGTTGAGGAATTCAATTAAAGTGGCTTATAGACACATCGTCTTTATACTCGCACACTGTAGACCGAAATGTAACTTAGCAAGCGAAAGATGACTAAATACGGCATCTGACTGATCTAGCTAGGCAAGTTCAACGGGATGCTCAAGCTCTGCCACGCGAGCGGGTGAGGAGAAAGCACCCCTGGCTAGGTAGAAGGAACCCAGTACACCAGAAATGTGTGTTCCACACAAGAGCAGAGATGTATTTCAGTGTGCTGTGATATCCTTTCAGTCTAAAAATAAACATTCCTCTTCCTACGATCCACAACTGCATCAGGTGGAGTCAGTACATTTCCATCAGGGATGAGACACTCCAAGGCAGCTCTGCTGCCCCAACAGATTGAGGCATCTCTACCGCTGTAGCGATTTCCCACTGAAGACATCATGAGGGAGCGGTTCAGTCCTCAGCCGGGGAGGCTTTCTATTGCCATGGCAACTGGCAGAGGTTCATACACCCCAGAGGACCACATCACCTCAGCCATCAGGACAGGAAACACCGTGCCATGCTTAAAAGCCGCCTTCCTTAAAGAGAAAACAAAACAGCACAGAAGCGAACGCAACCCCGACTCTTGATGCCGGATGAAATAATCCGCTCAGCACAGACCTCTCCCTCACCCCGCACACTCGGCCGCAGACTGTGCTATGAATCACTCCAAGGGAGGTGTTTTGTTTGGCTGAAATACCCAGCTGGGCTCATATTGGTCAGCCAGACAGGAGATAGCCTTTGTGTTTTCAGCATTGACCGATCTCCTCTTACACAGCCACCAACCAGCTTGGAAACACACGTCTTTCCTCCTCACAGAGCTTCCAGTTGACGGAAAAGCCCGATGCAGCCTGCACAGAGGAGCTGTCTGCCTCAGAAAGCAGAAGCCCCCCAAAGACCCCACATCTCAACCAAGTATGAGGCAAAACAAAATCGAGGGTCGATGATACGCGAGAGCAAATTATTGTTTCTTGTGCCACAATAAGGTACCTTGCACCGGTGCCCTTCTGCCCTCAGAGTGCGGGCTGCTCTACCCAAGCCAAGGAAAAATTCACTACCACGATGACTTCAATTTGTTTCATTTCACTTCCGCCGAACTAATTATATACCTGTCACCAGAGCATGGTACAACTCTCTTTTTCACCTAGAGAACGTATTTTTCACTCCACAGTTTAACATATTATATACTAAACAGTACTCTCCGTGCAACAGTTTAGGGAAAAAAAGCCTGGGCCTTCCAGTGAGGTGTGTACTTTTAGAAACTTACCTAGAAAAAAACCCTGAGCTGGAGTGGTTATTACTTAATGACACATCCAACGGGGAAAAATAAACCAAGCACCTTATACAAATATCAATAAAACCTTTTCTTCTTACTGTGTTAATAGCATCCGACATCCACACCAACAGTAAATAGAAAGGAACACTGTGTACTAGCACCGAAACAGCCAGGGAGCCTTTACTCCGAAAACAAAGCATGAAACCGGGTTTAAAGGCAAAAGAAGTTAAAAACTGCCCTGTGCTAAACACAAAGCTACAGCTCACTTGACGGTACAGGATTTGTGACCTCACAGTTCGAGTAAAGCTGCAAAATTATCTATGGAGGGACAGAAAGTCCTTTTTAAAGGAAATATGTGAGTAAGCGCCCAAAAGAACCTGGAAAAACCTCAGAAGCAACTGAAGGAAACTGTTAAACTGACCATGTACAACTGCCTGCAATCAAATAGTGAGGAAAGAGCAGACTGAAAACCAAAAAAGAAAACAGTTTACTCAGAGTGCCCTTCATTTACACGTCAGGATTCCCCTTCTCACTGTGAATAAAATTGATACCCGGAAGCAGAATTCGTTGTTTTCATCACGCAATGCCTAGGCAATTTTGCTAGAAAATACTAGCAAAGAAATAGGCCAATTCTGTTTCAAAAGGCATTAGAATCACAAATATTGATGTTTCCTCAACTTCAGGAACAGAAAAAACCAAAACTAGTATTAGAAGTTGAATGGCTCACACTTGTTAAAATGCAATTGATTAGAACTGAACAAAAAGCCCAAACAAACATGAAAAAGTTGAGACAGGCCTTTGCTTCCTCTCAGATCTCCAAACATCCCTCTCTCTGCCAAGCAAGACAGCATGCTGTATTGGAGCGTACTGCGGACACGCTACCAACAGAACAAACTGCAAAACTGAACCAACACCAAGAAACCACCTCTTAAAACTAAATATTAAACCGAAGTACCTTCAGGAAAATTGGAAATTATAAGGACACCAAGAAAATTTGATGGAATTCATTGTAATACAAATAACTCCAATAAAATCTTCACTGTCCTTTTTTAAGTCAAAGAGCCAGATCTTGATGATGTTTTCACAGTGAGTCCACTACTGAGGAAGTTTGATGTTTTGAGCATAAAAAAGATAGTATATTCATATGTTAAGTGTGGGAATAAAGTCACCTACCTTCAAAGTACTTGTGACCGGCAGAAGTCAAGGGAATTGAATCTTACTTTCTTCTTACAGAATAATGAAGCAACGGACACTCTTGTCATTACTAAACTTTAAGCAGTGCAATATTGTTAATTAGGAGAGAAGATTTGTATGCGAGTCCCAAAAGGAGAGACATACAAAGAGCATCAAGCAGCAAGAGCTCAGGAAACGTGATAACCAAATGTGCACACACAACATAAAATAGAGACATTTGTTTATTGACAGTTTCAAAGTAGGCTGAACACTTTATTTACTGGAATCTCATTTTCAGTATTACACAGACCATTTGAAAGAGGGCAACAGGGATGTAAGTTTAACAAGCATGAAGCACATCCGTGCGCATATATTTACGCTAACAACCACAGGGAACTTCAGCTCTTTACCTTCTGCCTTTTCCCTATGACGGCAGAACAAGTTCGGCACGTGCCCAGCACGCAGCACGGGCTCTCTCCTTCCCATGTCTTTAGGCAGCTGCTGAGCCAGGAGAGCTGCTGGTTGCCAGGGCCATTCCCTCACTGGCAGTACCACTGCCCACTCCAGGCAGAGTTTGCAGCTCTCTGGCTTCTTCACTCACCACCACCCTGAAGCGAGGGTTCGGCTCTTTTTCCTGGTCCAATCTTGGCTCCAGGTACAGAGAACCGGCAGAAAACACTTTTGCCGGCAGAAGACACGGCTATGAACTCAGTGTTCTACAGTCAAACTTCTGAGGATGAGATAATGCACTGGTAGGACATCTACTGCTAGGGATATAAAGGCTTGATATACAAACTCCCCCAAACATCCAGCCCTCTCACACTGTGTTTGGATGCCTTTTAAGACTGAGCATTCAACCAAATTGTTGCGTTTATTTTCAAACTCCAGAAAGAAGAAGCAAGGAGATTTTATTTTCAAACGTGAGAAAGAAGAACCAAATAGATTTTAAACTATCAGGGTTGTGATGGACAGGCTGAGGGAGTTGGGTCTGTTCAGTCTGGAGAAGAGGAGGCTCTGGGGAGACCTTATAGCAGCCTTCCAGTACCTGAAAGGGGCCTACAAGAAAGCTGGGGAGGGGCTGTTGGCAAGGGCTTGTAGCGATAGGACAAGGGGCGACGGTTTCAAGCTGGAAGAGGGTAGGTTTAGACTGGATGTCAGGAAGAAATTCTTCACAGTAAGGGTGGTGAGACACCGGCACAGGTTGCCCAGGGAGGCTGTGGCTGCCCCCTCCCTGGAAGTGTTCAAGGCCAGGTTGGACGGGGCCTTGAGCAACCTGGTCTAGTGGGCAGTGGCCCTGCCTGTGGCAGGGGGGTTGGAACGAGATGGTCTCGAAGGTCCCTTCCAACCTTAATCATTCTGTGAATCTATGCTGAGAAAATCAGAATGCCAAGCTAACGCTGAGTGCTGTACAGCAATGGAGGATGTCTCCTACTCCTTCCTGTTAAAAGTTTCAGAAAGGCTACTCACTGAAACGATTCTTTCAGAAGGGCTACTCACTGAAATGATTCTCGCCCCACAATTCCATGTGAGTACGGAAAATCAGACCTACAGCTCTTACCCAGCTCCAGCCCTGTGTTGATTCCAGGACAACAATTTTAGAACGCGCTGCAGTATCCCGTGCAGCTGTGTCAAAACGGTGTGACACTGATCGCTTGTGACAGGAGGCATTTGTACCAAGAGATTTCTGAAAGCAGTACAGTATTTCTTTGTGTGAAGTAGCTGAGAAATAATACTCTCAACCGCCCTACAACCTTCTTTTCCTTTGTGCATTGCCAAGCAAAATGGGCCCAAAACCCATGTTCTCTTTATTCTTTAACTGATGGAAATTACATTAGAGGGAAGCCCAGCACAAAGGACGTTTTGGCAAGGATTGCGCCTTTTATGTTACGTTCCATAAAATACTCGGAGATGTATTGACTGATATTTACAAAAAGATGTTCTTCATACATCTGCACACGGCGGCAGCTAGAAAGCTGGCTTGATCTGCACTTCAAACTGGCAATAGAAAACAAAACATTTAAAAACATATTTACTATAAGCCATTTTTTAAGAAACAAAGACTTGAAAAAAACCACCTCGAACCCTATTCCTTGATGTCTATATTTTAAAGTAATTATAGCAAAGATATTCCAACTTACAATGGATTTGAGTATGAGTGAAAATAGATGTGGCCTACAGTACAAGCAACTGGTTACAAATGTATATGGAATCCTTGCTCCTAAATAAAAACCGCCATAACTAATGGCATTGGGAATCTTTGTAATCTCCTTTTCTGAGTCACAGAGCCAGATTTATTCCCCTTGCTCGTCTGGTGCTTTGCCACTGGCAGCGCTGATTTTCTGCCCTCCCTGGTGACTGCTGGAACTTCAAATCCAGAAATTGTTTTGGTTTCAAACCTGTGCTCCCTTTCCAGCGACAGGAGTAGCTTCTGCTGAGAGACAGCAAAGAGCCAACAAACCACACAAACCAATGCAAAGTGTGCAGCCGTGTGCCAGAATAACAGCTATACCCAAGAAAGTCTTTCCATCACAGGTGTGTTCAAAACTATAGCTACAGAGTTTTGCTTAGCGCTGATACTACCCCTGAGAACTATTTTCAAATAAGTACTTTTAAATATCGTAGTTGTCGTGACGCTTTAAAAAGTTACTCACATTTCAAAACTTTGCTGCTTTCCATATGAAATGATTTCTATTGCACTTGCAAGCGTTACGAGGTTAAAGGTCTGGAAGGTCTTTAAAGAAATGAATCTTCACAACAGTGCAGAATCTTAACTTCCTCTTTTGGCAAACTGAATCAGTATCGTCACTTACGCTCCCTAACTTTGGTAAATCACTCTCTTCCCTGAACTCACAAAAGGATTAAAACCGGCCCAAAATTTGGAGAGAGTTTCAAGTTACAGACACAAGAAACATTTTAAATTAAGGAAACTGCAGTAATGGCTCATCACCCATCGCACCTCCCTAAATTTACCTCACAAATTCTATTACTTCAGGTTCTGCCTGTTTCTGGGAGGAAGGGAAACGCTTGCCTGAAAGATTCAGGGAAATAAAAGCTACAGGGGGCTGTTCTCCTCCCACTGCGCACGTTGCCCCCAGAAATGTGACTGGCAGCCAGAGACACCAACACAGACACGAGAAAATGTTTTCACTTGATTAGGAGTCAAAAAGGCTCCTTAGATAACATGCCAGTACTGCTGCAACCTCTTCAGAGTTTCAGTCAGTTTACTTTTGAACACATGCTCCTGCTGGAAATCATACAAATATCAGGGTGCTGCGTAAAGGTCCATGACTCACTAGGAGGAAAAGTCAGATGGATGAACATCTCACTTCCTTAACATCTTCCAAAACCATAATAAACCCGAAACTTTTTAGAACCAAAGTTCTGTTATATTCAGTAAATAATGTTTATGTAACTAAACACTGGCCAATAGTTGGGCAAAGCAAAGCCACTGGGAAAGTCAAAGCTGCCAGCTGGAGCCCCGCATCCAAATGTTGCACTGCCACGGGATTTACCTTGAGCAAAAGCCCAGCAGAAAGGCAGGCGACGCACGAGTCGCCTCTCTACTGAATCTCTTGAACCTTCAACTGGCACAGCACGATCACCTCACTTCCAATTGCTTGCCTCCTCCCCCATTTATCACTCAGCACACCTCTCGGCGTTAATTGCTTTTTAAACGTTGCTCACACTTAAAATTCAGGCTCAGCCTATACCGTTTACTTCCCAATATAGCCTGATGTAAACCACATAATTACTGTATTAAAAGTTGTACAAATATAATTAAAAATAAGGCGGAAACTTTTTCTCCCCTGCGACTCATTTTACAACATACATGCCCTAATTAAGCTTAAAGCCCCCTATTTATGCTAGTATTTTGAAACAGGCTCTTTTTTGCCTATTGAAACTATGGCTACACGAAAAGGATCTGTCACCACTAACTCCCACAGCGAGCTCTCAGCCTTTGCAGGAACGTTTTCTTTAAATTTCCTTCACTGAGAACCAGTGCAGTCAGAAATCCTTTGGTGAAAGTTCTGTAACTCAACAGACTTCCAGGGGCTATATTCCCAAGGCTGGGCCCTGCTTGCTGTGAACACTGCCTTATACCACGGGCTAAGGTAAGAGGAACCTCTCTGCTTTTATTCCACTAACGGCCACGGGAAAAAATGACCGCAGGAATCATCATCAAACCTGGAGCATCATTATCTTGAATTTGTTTACCCTAGCAGGAAATGTAAAATTTCTTTCGTACTTCTCGACAACAAAAAGCTTAGACCCTCACTGCAAAGTTTAGGATTAATTACTCTTGGAAGAACTGAAGTTGTTAAGACGCTTTAGTTTTAATTCAACAGAATAATACTGACTTTATTTCCTTTATAATTGATCTCCCATGTAGTGCTTTAGGGCACTGCTGATTTTTATTTTTTTTTAATTTTTATCTAGCAGCTCAGGTACTAAGGCTTCCTTCTCTACAATGCTCATATCTGTTCCCACAATCTCCCTTCTAGGACAGGACATCCATGCTTTGGAAGGTGTAAGTACGAAAAGACCATTCTTCTTTCGTGACTCAGCCTGTGGCTGCTGCAGAAAAGGAGGCAATTAAAAAGTCGAAACCTTGTGAAAGTGTGAGCCTTCTCACTTCAGAGCAACATCTTCCAAGTAGGAGCGGCTGCCACATTACATGGCAGATTCAGATGCCCAGTTGATAGGTGGTGCCAAACTTTAAGCAGCTGGCACCACCTTTGAAGCTTTTGATTAGAACTCTTGCTAGCTACCGATGGATTCCTCCACCAGCCACAGCAGCACTTCCGAGCCAATTTAACCATAAATTTCCTACAAAATCACCTTTTCATAATGCTGGTACAATGACACATGCCTTGGATCGACAATTTGCTTCTGCTATTTGTCCTGAGCAAACCGGTCAGTGTTTCCTGGAGTAGGCACATACTACTCCCCCAGAATACACAAGCGCACTGTGCCAAACTACTGCCAATCACACGCACAAAACAGCAGTGTGGCAAAATACTCTGCCAGGTAAGAGAAACGTAGGCTTGCAACAGACGCTGCAATTAAAATGAAAAGAGCTGCAAAGCTACTCTTCATTTCACTCAAGAAGTAAACTGTTTAACTGTAATTAATGATCAGTTTATTAAATAAGCATCGGGCTTTTACGTCATAATTCTCCTAAAATCCTCAGCTGTTACATAACACTTAAGACTGAATCTACACACGCTACTTTGATTCCGAAACATCAATGTTCATTTACCCATCAGGGGCGCAGCAGGATACAGGTCACCATTCCTTTTAAAGTCAAATGCAATGTGATTTTACTGGCTCTTCAAGATTAGCTCCGTGTTTGCTCTTTGTGTGTCAGGCCAGTTTTAAAGACTTGCTTTCAGAAGTCCCTGGAACCCACTGCATTTATCACAGCACCAGAGCCACAGGAAAGGTCTTTTTGTTTGTTTTTTTTAATGTTTTGACTCCCCCTCACCCCACCTTTGTAAAAGTGTAGTACTTTCTGGCATTCTTTTCTTTCCACAGTCACTCTTAACAGACTGACGCTCCAACAAAGGCATTCCATTTCACCACATTTCTGAGTCCTTATTGTGAGGAGAGACTATAGATTTGTCAGCGAAATGCTAAAGTTACTGCCCTCTGCTAACAAAACTCGCTGTACTACATCACAATGCAAATAATTAGTCCCTGCTCATTTGCAGGACACGGAAAAAACAAGCACATTCTCGGTGGTGCCGCCGTTGTGTTTTCCAGAGTACTGCCCGACATCTCCTCTTCAGTACTAACAGAGAGAAAAAAAAGCCCACCTTCCAGCTATGCTTGAAAACCCCTAATCCATCGCGGAGAGAAGAATCACAGGTTTTACAGCCCTTCCCACCAACTCCGGAGAACACGAGCAAAGAAGAAAACACCCCTGTCAGCTTTGAGTGAGCCGTTCTGCTCCGCTACCCAGCAACGCAGAGAATGATTAAGTCCTGATTCCTAGTGTCAAAGACTTGGGATAAAGAGGCGAGCCATTAATTTCCAGCCATGATCACATTGGCAAAGCAAGCGAGAGAACCAACATTAGAAGTATACTTGGCTACTGAAGTTTATTGTGAATTGCTTGGAAGTAAGATTTCTTTCTACGATGATGTCGAAAACTCCATTACATGGAGGCACCAGCTGATAGTTATTTATCTGAGGTTAGCACGGCTTTGTGAAGAAGCAAGAAATACTTCGTTTGGATGACAAATCATTCCACAAACAGAATTAATCCTCCGAGCGGTAAATTTTTCAGGTTTCAAGAGCCAATTAGAAAGGTCAGCATTTATCTTTTTGTCTGTTTCCAGCCTTAATAACTTTTGCACTCTGCCTAGAGATTAATCATTGAAAGGAAAGATACAGAGGTTTATAAATTGGAAAAATAACCTAGGCATAATAAGAGAGGGTCCAGACTGGACAAAAATGATCTCTACCTGTTCTGGTTTTGATGGCTATAGCCTACCTTAATCCAAAATCTAATTATTTGGATTAGATTAGGATAGTGGATTTTCCTGAAATGCCCAAGTAAACGACATGCAATTTCGTATTTGGGGCACAGGGTTGCATTTCATTTCCAAATCCCTTCTAATTCCACACAGGCATTTGTAACTTCTTTTACCCATCACGGGCAATATTCATCCCTCTGCAAAAGTTTAAAACGCAAAATCCCTGCCTCTAAACCCAACAGAAGACTGTTACTTGGCTTTCATTGTTATTCATTCGCTGTACCTGAGGTCATCACAATTACTAAGATCTGAGAAATTCTACAGCTTTTCAAGTGAGAATTCTTTTGCGGGAGGATTGGTTCCTTATTTGTTGTGGGTTTTTTTCAGACAGTATGTGCCTATGTTTCATATAAAGGCAAAGTAGCAAATCAAGTAGCAGCAGTACCCACCTCTGCCAGTGAATGACGTCACTCCAGCTGAGAACGTCTACCCGCAGAACACGGGACGTGACGCCGAAGCAAGGATGCACATCAAGCAGAGCCAGGAACGCACAATAAGACAGGACAAAAAAACCTGACACGATAATGAAAAAAATGCCTACCACGGAAATACTTTCTGATTACTAAATAGGAACCTCGCTTCTACTACACTTAAAATAAACACACAATCAGACTCACCTATAACAGCTCGAACTCACCCAAACTGGTTCCTGGATAAATTTGTTCAAGCAGTCTTCATGAAGAAGAATCACAAGAAATTAGTAAAACTTCTTAATTGCTACTGAAAATTTTCTTTTCAAACTGGTAACTTCTTTCTGTGTCCTTGAACTGGATTCCTTCATCTCACACTGTTAATCTCTACTGAGTTTACTAACATGGTTTTGTTCCTTCCCTGACAGAAGGGTAATACCCAAAATGCATGTGGAAGAACAAAATAACAACAGCTGCCCCAAAACTATCAACATATATAAAACCCCACTGCTTAAAGAAGGCGTACCATTTGGACCATTCGCTTCAGTACAGGCTGCACTGAGCAAGCATGTACAACTTGCAATTTACTTCCAAAATATCCCCTTAGGAAAAGATCCTCGGAAAGATTTCCTAAATGCTAGTTTGTACATTACGTGTTTTAATTAACGTATAGAATAGAAATTACCATTTAGACAGGATAGTGCTCCCCAGTCACCCCGCCCTTGCACTCTGAAACTCTGCCAGGTTTCTCAGCCCCTCATCCACTCTGATTTCTAGCAATCCTCAGGCTCTGGTTACCATTAATTCAGCTACGGCTGAAGAGTTTCTCCAAGGCAGTCTCTTCAGTTCTGAAGTGCGTGAACTGCTTAAATTGAGTTCTCTGCGATTCAAGTCCTTTACATAGAGAAAATCCTGCAGGAAATGACAGACCTCACACTCACTTACGTGACAGCTCCAAGAGCTGTATGGGTGAGCTGCGTGTCTATATGCAGCCCCAGCTGGCAGCACAGACACCCCCAGCAATGACACCTCAGAAATCCTTCGTCTCCTGGCCAAAACTTCAGAGCTTTCACGCGCAAAAGTTCAGGAACCCGCAGCAAAAAGTGTCACTGGAGTTTGTCACCTGGAAGCTAGCCCAGATTTTACACAGCAGCCGTGCCTGCAGTGAAGAGCTGTACAGATTATCAGAGATAAAAAGATTCTCTAGTCGTGGAAGTACTAACGGGCTTTACAGCCATGTAGCACAGCTAATTAATCTGTTACTCCCTGGTTCCTTTCCCCACTCCTTGGTCACAACGTGCACTTTCTCACTTGGCCAAGTGCAGAAGGTCTTCCATTCCCTTCGCCAGCTGTCTATTTTTCTGGTCTTCTGTGAAGCATCTCGCAGCACACGTTCATCATTGACAAAGAAAACCCATGGCAAACTTCCTACCAAACAGAGACTGCGCAATTATTCATTCACGCTCCAAAACTCTGTATCCAAAACGTAGAGCTAGAAACTTAACAATTCTGGGGCATGTTTCTAGACTATGATGGAAATCTCTCTCAAGGTGGATTTTAAAAAAAGCGTGCAGGAATCAAGGAAAGATGATGAATCCTGCGGCTCCTGGCACACGTGATGGGCACAGGCTTACGCTGAAGAAGCTGCTGAAACTCTCCATTTAAGACAGGGGTACTGGTGCTCACCCAAACCAGCCAAAAAAGGGTACTCAGACGATGCTTCAAAGTACTTTGAAGAAAAGAACTACTGTATGTGGCAACCTCTCAGTTATTCTCGTGATCCAACTAATTTCTCATTCTTGAAAAAACTTTGCAACCTTTGAGGACAGAAAAAAAAAATACACGTAAGAGGACCTACTTAGATCCTGGATATTGCAGGGAAAGGGTGTGTCACTGAGATTTCTTAAAGAGCGGCACGCTATCTACACAAAAGCACTGCCTGAATAAACTTAGCTATCTTAAACTACACTTCTGTTAAAGTGACCAGATTATGAAGTACTAAAAAATGCAAATGGTTTTCTGTGACAACAGAAACTGGTCCAGTTTCAAATTCAGGGAAGGAATAAGAAATGATGACACCAGCAGCATAACGGGCAGAGGCAAAGCGAACAACTCCCTGACTAACCAACTAAGAATAACGCTTTTGTTAAATGCATACCTCAATCTCTACCTGAGTAGATTCAAATGTTTAGAATGGGTACTCAAGAGTTTCTTTCGTATTATTTTTTGACCCCCTCAAATACAATAAACAAACTCGTTCCATCTCATACAGAATTGGCACGTCGCATGCAAAAGCATCCCAGAATTGGTAGTTTAGGTTTCCTTACGTCTACAAATAACTAACCTAAATGGAAGCCATGAAGGTGGCAGAACCACCAAACCCAATTCCACCCACCACTGAAGTACTTAAGAGCTAGGGAAAGCTACATTGCCTTATCTTTGCAGGAGCCCCCCACTCCAGATCTCAGTTTCCACAGATAATGCAGGAGACTAACGAAAAAAAAACATTAAGTGATTACATAATAAGAGGATCTGTATCCTAAAGCATACATAACAGGAGAGCTGAATTAAAATTGCACAAAAAGATAGAAGTTGTTTGGGTTTTTTTCCAGCCTATACACTACTTGCAGTAGACAAATCACTACCAATAGCTAATTGAGGTGAGTGACAGCCAGCTTTGCCAGTAGAATACATTAGGGCAGAACAGCAGCCTGATGGGCTTTAGCAAGTGTAGAAGAAATAGAAGCAGTGGAACCAGTAGCACACCAGTGCAGCGCAAGCTGGGATGAATCTTTTTATTGGTATAATAAAAGCAGCATGTCAAAATCTTCTCAACTTCAGCGTTTGTCCTGAATTTGTGAGAATTAGCTAAATTGTAAGTCACTTAGGAAACTTTGTGCTTAACATCAAACTGCTCCTTGACAGCTCAGGGAATCCAAGCAGAGAAAAATATACATCCAAATTCTCAGACAGGTGAGTCGGATGCAATGGGGCCTTTCTAAAAGCAGCTTTAGTAGTAACCATAGTTTACCCCAATTAGTCCTCATCACCTGGTTTCTCCTGTCACAGGTCTCAACGGTGCTTTTCAAATTGCCTCTTTTCTAAACAGTAACTGTTCCCACAATCAAACTTACAGACTGTTTCCTTTTACAGAGGCCACCTCGCTCTGCCCCCCCGCAGGGGCCTCCTGGCAGAAGCCAGCTGAGGATCACCACCTTCCCCAACGAGGGCCGACCGTAGCTCCCTGCCACGTAACCCAAGCGGCCAAAGGCAACCACCATTTCCCAGTCGGTGAGGACAACGGGAAATCCTCGTTTATTATTTTGCATGCAGTTTGCATACCTGCAGCTACTCATCACACAGGTTTGTTTTTTTTTGCTTCTGAACGACCAAACCTCACGCCTGCAGGGAAGAACTTCTACAGGCTTCAGCTTGTTGACTTCCTATGAAAATTCAACAGCATTTTGCTTCCTGATTTTCAGTTAATAAATACTAAAGAAAACAACCGAAATGAAGAATCCAGGAAAGCTGAGGTGTTAAAAGATATCTGTGGTCAGACAGGGTGTGCTGGGTGCCACACCTGAAGACAACAGGCAGTCCCCAAGAGCGGTGCACGGGGCTGTTTTAACCAGCGCAGACTCACAAGCGGAGGCTGGTGCTGCTAATTACAGTCGCCACGCACAATTCACGTCCTTTCATAAGAACATTCCACTTTTCATCCAATTATTTGTGAAGTAATAGATGTAAAACAACCTGAAACGTGTGCAATGCGTGGCGGAGGGGTTACGCATTTACCGACACGGTTGCTCACGTGAGTTAGTTAAGAGTTCAAAATGAAATCATGGCTGGTGGTTTTCAAACCTGAGTTTTCCAAGGCAGCAGACAGGCAGCAGGAACTGCGGAAGCTCACAGCTCCTCTTCTCTCTCAGGACCCTTGGCCAGCCACTGCCACACTCGGGCGTGCCCCAAATTGCAGGTTACGGGCTGTTCCAAGAAGCAGTTTTAAGATGCTTCACGTATTGTCTCAGGTCTATAAAGCTGTCCCTCCTCCTGTCAGGCTTAGAGAGCACATTCCCCTAGGATATCATCTGGAAAAGAATTTCAGCTTATAAAACAGGTTTACCAGCTGAATAAAACATCTAGAGGAACTGTATATTGGAGGATCTATTTTCACGTAACAGATTGGTTCTAAGGTACTTTTTCCTTATTATTATCTTAAACTAATCTTCAGTGGAAAAAGGTATTATTCCGCTCAAAGTATTGCCACAACATCTCCATTTGTTCAGATAAACTCAAAAAATCTGAGCGATGGCTTTAGATAGACTGGTAGTTCTCCATCATCATCTTAAGCTATTTCACTCAATCCGCAGATTGCTCAACAGCTGTTGAGCAGTCTTGTGTACTAGCAAATCTCACCCTAGACCTTTACATTTCATTTTCCTTCTCTTGCAAAACAAATATTTAAGATTTCTAGTTGCAGGTAATTACAGCGAAAGCAAAATTTCAGTGAAAAACTGAGCAATGTTTGTTTTACAGTCTGCTCGCTGCCCTCCCAAGAGTGGAAACTAAGGGCTACCTGGAAGAGTTGAATGTGTGTCACTTTTCAACAACATCTACATGTAGACAAAGGGGGCATCTCTAAAGACGGCAGTCAAATCATGAAATGTTTACACATTAGATCATGATGCCACTGACCTACATGCATTTGCAAGTCTGGCAAGAGAGTAACCGCTGTTCCTAGTAGCAAAATTTCAGAAGCATTCATTTCAGAAATCTCCCAGTCATTTTGGATCCCGTTGTTCCAAACTAAATCGGAGCTCTACTAGCTCCATCGTGACTGAACAGAAAAGCCACGGAGTCATGACCTGGCAGTACCGTGTGCTCGCCGGCTTCTGTCCCCACCCAGTTCTGCCCTGGCCCACTTCTGCCTCCGAGCATTCAGCTGTTCAGTAGATGGTACGGGGAACGAAGGGTTTGCTGGGTATTTTGAGTATCAGTTCAAGCAGTCTGCACCAACCCGCTTCTCCTGCCTCTCTGTAAGCACCTGCACTCAGAGCACTCATGTCACGCACAAGTTGTCTTCTCAGTGAATACTGTCCAAAGCACTAAGAACAAACTATCCAGAAAAGTCAAAAAGCAAAACCAATCAGATGGAACGCTTCAGACTGATTAAGAAATTACAGAAATGTATTCACTGGGTTGTAGTCAATCATTCATCTTGGCCAGCATTGGCTACTTTATGCTTTTAAGCCACTAACTCACTTCTACAGGCTTGCAAATGCAGACCTAGTGATACTGATGGTTGATCAATGTGACCAAGGCAAATTGTGATACTATTAAAAACAAAACAAAATCTCCTCTTTCACCAACCACTACTCCAGAAGTATGCCTTGACCTCCATAGACATCATACAGCAAAGAAAGTGCCTTCTACCTAAGACACATATACAAACCTATCTTTGTTTGCTAACAGAGTAAGTGAGGGAGGGGGAGAGTCAACAAAAACTCATTTATTTTTTTAAAAAAAACAACCATCGTACAACACACCTCATTTTTTAAGCTCCAAATCACCCTAATCCAGCAATGCCAAGTGATCAAAATTGGAACTGCCTGAAAAGGAGAGGGGAGGGAAAATCACTTAAGAGAGCAACTTCAAATTTGTTCCAAACAACTGAGAGGGAGGACTGACAGAAACACAAAATACTGGAGAGAAGAAATTGTCTATAGAGAAAAAATCGTGGGAAAAGGGAGAGATGTAACACATGGAGGTGGGAAGGACAGTATTTGTCACACAAAAAAAACAAACGTAAAACTTATCTCGCTGTATTCGTATCTCAAGCCTAGCATTTGGGTTACACGTAAAATATTTCCCAACAGGAACAGAAATATTCAGGTTCCTAGAAGAACATGAGAACATTTTCTTCCATGGATGGGTTTCAGAGTTTATGAGAACGGGGCAGGTGCACCAAACCTCTAGTACAAATAGGGATCTTTTTCTACGTAACTGTGTATTTCTTTCTACATGTTCAAGATATTAGATAATCACACAGATTTAAATGCACTTATTTAAATATACATGTGGGCACAGACTCACTTGCACGCACACAGCTGATCAGGTGGTCTAGCCTTAGCTATTTTACTTCTTCATCTACAATTTATTGTTCTCGTTTCTCAGCAGAAACAATATGTTAGTATCAGAAACTGAGTGCTGAAACTCGGCATGTGGGTCACAAAGCAGCATATCCTATTTTATCGAGCACAAAACCAACATAGGTATTCCCACAAATAAGTTACATTTAAAAACTGCAAAGCAAGGATGTAATGTAGCAATACGAAAATGGATGAAATGCAGGAAGTGTTCTTAGAATCTTCATTCAAATTGTGCATACATGTAAAAATCTGGACTGGAATTTCCCATCACTGCATGAGCAATCTCAATTTGAATTTCACCGTATCCTTCTCCTGCACTAGAACACAGTATGATGGGCTAGACATAGAAACAAATATTGTCAGAGAGAAAGAGAATTTATTACCTTTATTGTATGCTCTCACAAGCACTGTGAGACTTAGTTTCCTTTCTCTTTATAAGTCAAAGAGAAATAACATACAAGATGAAGCCAAGGATCCTATAATGGTATTTCAAAATTGACAGAGGTTGTCCTAAAAAAATTTAAAGAAAAGTTTTGTTTGCTAATTGCTGGTCGGTATTAAACGCATTAAAGAGAGGACAAATTCTTTTGCTAGCCTAAAAGTCTTACAGGCTCTCCCCAAAGATTACCTTTGTAAGAAAATGAGAGTTTATCCCATTCTGCTGATTGGAGATGACCGTATTGTAAAAGTTTATCCTTCAGGATCCAGATGCAACTTACCTTTCCTTTAAAAAGGGAGAAGGATGCAAGGAAGAGGTGCCGTATCCAGTAGGTTCATGACCAGTCTACTGCCTTGGCAGGGGTACAAGTAGTTTGAAATGAGTAGTGAAAAGCAGTCCTTTTTCCAAAGAGTCCCAGCTTTGGTTACGCGGTTTCTGAACACAGTATACTTCTACAGATAAAAAAAATTCTCCTTCCTTCCCTCCTGAAGTTCCCACTCAGTTTTGAGTCAGTTATAAACTGCAGGAATATCACGTAACACACTCACCGTTGTAAAAACAAAGAGCCATCCCAGAGCTCTGCGGACTCTCAAGTGTACAACTGAAGAATTTATAGTGCTAAGATTTATTCCAGTATCTGAAGCCAAAGGATTTTTTTTTTTACATTTAGCTCAAATAACTGACAGCAGTGAAATGCGCAAGCCACTGACCACGCTTCCAATTTAAGATAGCCTCTGCTTTTCTCAACTGTTCAAATGAAATGAAGCTCTCTTAGTAATAGGCCGTTTCCACTCATTTGACATTTCTTCTACATTTTTTAAAAACGCTTTTCATATAACCAAGAACTTGCCAATCTTTGACTAGCAGCACAGAGATCTGCTCTGACCAGCGAGGGGAAATTCTTAGCATGTTAGAGAGAAAAAAATTATTGCCAGTGTTAACCACGAACAACATCCAACACAGACAGTATAAAAAAACCCACAAGACATGAATATTGCTCTGCCTTGAACACCATCACTCTTTTTCCCATAATTTTCTTTGGTTCACCCAGTCAGGAAGTTTTGGCTTCCCCAGGGATCCAAAAACATGTAACCACCCATGACACAAGCAGGTCATACCAAGAGAGCCTCTTAAAAGTCCCCAGAGCTTTCTATTCTCTCAGTAAACATCTGTCTTGAGAAACCTGACAAGTAGTCAAGGAACAGCTCAACTTGCTAACAGCTTTCCCTTGCTCATAGCAATCTACACATCATCAAAACTGCTCATAGCAACACAATTGCAAAATTATTCTTATTTTAGCAATCTCTGTGTAAAGCACAAGCTTACGCCTCTCTCGTAGCTGTGCTCTCAAGCAGACTCCAATTACGAAAGCCAAGATTATTTCTAATATCAGCCACCTCCACATTTTAGGAATGCCAAACATTCACAGGCTCTCAGCATGGAGCATATGGTCCAGCTCATCAGCCCGGAGATTTTGATGGCAATAATCACAATAATTTCACAGTTCTGGAAAATAAATCTTTACGTACTCTACCATTTTCCAAGTTATCATACAAATTTTATTGCTAGTTTCTAACCGTGACTGGTTCAGAGAACTGCTGTTAGAAAATGGGATCTAGCTGGTGGTTCACTATGTCCCTGTCACAGGCTGCTGACATTTCCTACTCTAAGCCCCAGCCTAGCTAGAAATGGTCAGGCCCCAGATTCCACCTCCAGAAAAGGTTTGACATCAGACTTGTCTCTGTATCTGAAGTGATCCCATCCAGGACATGACAGCCCCTCAGGAGATGCTCCTCCCACACCACCAGGCATCCAGAAACCCTGGGCATAGGCAAACAATCCCCACGCTCTGAGCAATCTATAGCTCCTGGTGGGAAAATGAAAATAATGCTGGAATGCTGGATGTGTGGAAGCCCTGGTAGAGGAGAAAGCCACCGAACAGGAACTTGCCATTTCTCTTGCTGTATCTAGTCTACACCTTCCTTCACGCACCTGCAACCCAAGGGTGGCACAGTCAGTTTTCCATAAGTGAGTCCCATGTAAGTGTTCGGAGAGAAGGAAAGGGACGTGTCTCTGGACAAAAAGCACCTGTGCCGATGGCTACAGAACGGCCAGTCACAGACAATACTTCTACAAAAGCTAAGATCAGGTACCGGCAATTTAAAGGAAGTAGACTGCAGCATTCGAATCACAAAGCCACAGTCACATCACCTGCAGGACCAACCTGAAAAGAAGCCAAGAACATCCACCACCGTCCTTGGAGCAACATTACCTGTAACTTACTTCAGCACTGAACTCGGTCCGGGCAAGGACCACCCAACTCTTCACCTCCTCCATGCTTTGGGCGGCCTCCCTGTTCTCTCCTACACTGCACTAGTTATTGAGGCAGCCAGGACAGCACTGCAGGGGCTTGCAGCAGCCATTATTTTCCTCTCCAGTGTGTCCTGCAAAGTGCTGTTTTGCCAGCACAGCTCACCCATCAGCTGACACGGAAGGTAAATCAGGCCGGCACGCACAGATGTATCCTCTCCTCTGCCCAAGGTTAGCACTGCAGTAGGACTTGCCTTGCTGCATTCACCCACACTCTCCAGTTGTCAAGGAAATTAAACAAAGCCAGTAAACTTCATCTTGAGTCACTCAGAAGCAATAATTTCCAAAGTCACTCCATGGGACTGTTACAAAATAAGCAAAGTTATCTGTAAAGATAGCAAAGACACCTATGTAGCTCTAAAACATAAGTCACTGACTTTAAACGCAGGAGGAATTTAACTTATCTTTGAGTACTCTGCAACGTCAGCTCCCTTTAGTGAGACCTCTCTGGCACAGGTCAGTTTTCCTTCTTCTCAGCTTCAGAGGCCAAAGGTAGCTCAGGTGTTTTGGTCACAAGGAACATAACCAGCCAGCACTCACAGTTCCTCACTAATGGCTCTAACACCAATATTAACAGCACTGCACTTCAGGTACTTTAGAAATTACAGCTTCTGCCATTATCTTGGCACATTTAACTAGAAAAATAGAAATAAAAAAACTACAAACATGCCTCAGAGCTAATCCATAGCACCCTATATACAGAAGTCCTACACAGAACACAGGGCTAAAACTGTCACATCAAAGTGACCATTTCTGTATCAATCACTGAAAAATGCTGTCTCTCACTGGGATTTTTCTCATTGAATGCATGGCATTTGTGCCATTTTAAAATTCTCTCACAAACACCAGCCCTTACCAGCACCCTGAGGACCCCAACAGAACCCCCAGGGGCTTACGCACTTTCCCAAACAAAGGAGAGCTCTGCTGTTCAAATTATCCCCTTAGGGACAGGCTGCAACACCCCTCTGACTTAATTTCACTTCTTCATAATACCACTGCAAACACACCGAACGCTAATAATAAATCAATTATTCAAATGCTCGGTCTCTACGGAAGCACCACATGAATCATCTTCCTGAAAAGAAACTCCTGCCTAAGGTACCCTTCATGGGGGGGGTGCACGGCAACATGGGGTGGAAGACTGATTTAAATAATAACGTAATATGAATGAAGAGTCATTTACTGTATCAAGGAGATACAGAAGCTTTGCTGTTAATTCAACTGGTTGACCAAAGCCAAGTCACCAGCTAACACAGAGCACAATTGTCACCGCAGTTTCAAAGAGGGTGGAACAGGAGGCTGAAGGAGCAAAATTTGAAGAGAAAACGTGGTGAAGTTCAAAGGTTTGGTGCTCTTCTGATAAACATAACTAAATTAGAACTAAACTGGGCACTCACAATCCCAGATCTCCATACAAAACAGTCATTTATGGAGTTAGAATCAATTTCCAAGTAAGAGTAAGGAGATTCATTAGAACTTCAAAGGGAAAAAAAGCCCTCTAAACCTAAAACACGCTTCCCTGAAAAAGCTAACAAGCAGCACTGCTGCTTTTCATAGGTAGGTTCCCCTTGTTTAAAGTTCATCCATTATTGAAGCATGGAATATGACACAGAGCCAATATTTTGTAGATTGACAGCTCTGGGCAGTGAGAAGTACAATTACTATCCTCATTTCATCAAGGAGAAAGTCAATGAAATATAAACCCAATGCAAATCAAGTATTGGGATTCTTGGGGAATGTGTGACGCCCAAGTACGCATTAGGAAAGGAACGTTTAGTTGGATTTGCGCAGAAGGGTCTCGCCCAAGGCTGTGTTACAGATCCCAGCACCTAAGTGTACCAATCCCAAGGCTGGGCTGTCTTGCATTCTTTTTGGCCTTTCTTCTTACGGTCATCCTCACATTTAAGTATTATACAACATTAAATTATCTGTAATATACACGCTACCTTGCCGCCTTCGTTTTCGTTTGCACCTTTAGATAGTAGAAGAAAACAGAGCATTTCTCTCCGAGTTTGATTCTCTTTTGAGGTGTAAGACCTGCAGTTCTGAAAGCTAAATGCACAAGAGACTTATTGAATGCCCTTGTCTCTCCTCCTCCTCCTTCTCACGACCAGCAGGTACGAAGACCTATTGTTCCAGGATGGGCTACACCTCTCCCTGACATGCCCAGGACTTGTACCTATCCTGTTTGTGCAGTGGAAAGGGCAGATGAACTGAATTTCCATCAGAGGCAGCCCGGTGCGCCCGCAGATGCCCTTGGGTCTTTGGTGCCTGCTGCTGCTGACAAACATCTCAATTTTTCACATGAACAGAGAGCAAACATGTGTGGCTGCGTGCATGCCGGTGAATTTGTTGTCAGCTTCCATCTTTAAGGCAATGAGAACAAATCCTTCCAAACCTCTCTGGAGAAGACTCAGTAGCTGGTATGAGCAGTACTTCTTTGAAGAAATCAGTCCTTGCCACTGTCATATTTTCATCCTCATGTCAATATCAACATAAAAACACAGGCTTGATGTCTTCAGTTATAAGAGCGAATGATTTTAATTTAGGCTTCTCAAGGAAAACCTGTAACAGTTGCACCATTTCTGCCTCCTGCACGCTGGCTTATTTCTACCTCAGCAAGTGGATAAAGAACTGGCTTGATGGCCGTACCCAAAGAGTGGCTGTCAATGGGTCCATGTCCAAGCGGAGGCCAGTGACAAGTGGAGTCCCTCAAGGATCAGTGCTGGGACCAGTCTCATTTAACGTCTTCGTCAGCGACATGGACAGCAGCATCGAGTGCACCCTCAGCAAGTTTGCCGACGACACCGAGCTGCGTGGGGCAGCTGACACACTGGAGGGAAGGGATGCCATCCAGAGGGACCTGGACAGGCCAGACAGGTGGGCCCAGGCCAACCTCATGAAGTTCAACAAGGCCAAGCGCAAGG
>VWZK01006488.1:521364-585946 GCA_013396935.1 Baryphthengus martii | reverse complement strand
TGGCAGGGGGGTTGGAACTAGATGATCTTTAAGGTCCCTTCCAACCCTGACAATTCTATGATTCTATGATTCTAAGTGCTTCTATTAATAGCTAACACTTGGAAAGGTGAGGTCCCAGATCTGCTCTCTTGTTTCTTGCAACTATTCAGTGGACAACAGAACAAAAGGACCTCTTTGGCCATTTCAAGGATTCTCAAGCTTATGAGAGAAGAAAAAGATTTCTGTACAAATGTGTGCATGTGTTCATAAACGAGACTGTTCCCTATCTTTTTAGGTAAGACTTCTCAGGTCCGGTCTGTCCACTTATTCTTGTACAAAATAAACTTTATGAATTAGGGATGCAATTTTCTTGCTCTCTCAAATAAATCACCATTCTCAACCAAGAATAAAGGGATCCGTGCACTCTAGCAATCTCCCGAAAGTCTCACGTTATAGTCAGGTATCAGATGTCAAGCCAGTAAACCCTGAAATCGATGACACTGATGGAATCAAGGGTCGCCACAGCAGCAGTGCCCAGAGTTTCCAGTTCCACTCTGCAACAAACTGTGGAGTCACTGTCTCATACTGGTTTTGGTGATACCTGATTCTGTGAAGACAGTGTCTTCCAACTCTTTCCTGCCAGAGCTCCTCACAGGCGGTGGCAGCTACAGTCCTGGCAGCTGGACCAAGGCAGATCTTGACTCAGCTGCTGGAAACATCAGAGATGTAAATGTCTCACAGAATGATCTCCCAGAAGAGAAGAGGCCAAGCCATTTCGTGTGAGCATCCCATCTCTTGCTCTGCTCTGGAGCACGAGGATGCCTGTTCCCTGCAGCTGATGGTAGAGAGAGAATAAAGGAGCTTCTGAGGTCTGGGGAAGACAATTCCTCCTCTCCCAGGCTCCCTCAGCCAAGAGGGCCCAGAGGCCACATGCGACTCCTCACTCCTCCCCTCTAGTGTTCTGCAGATGGGAAAGTATTTTTGCCAATCTTTCTTTCCATCCTAAAAAAGAGAATTGCGTCTTCAAAGAAAAGCCATGCAGTCTGAATCCAGTTCACTGACTGCTGAATCCTGTTCGCAGGTGTGAATCTGCATCTGCAGTATCTCTGGAGTAACATTTCATATCTTTAACATCCACAAGGAGCAGATTTAAATTGTACTGATCATCAGAAGAGGAAGCAGAGGACCTTGCTCACACGACAAAGCAGACAGTGTGCAGAAGATCATGGCTGTACCTCCAGTTGATTGGGAGCTGCTGGAAGCAGCAATCCAAGGTAGAGCACCTAGCCACAGTGACAAGGACCATCTCCATTTTCAGGTCAAACAGCAACAGGGACTGGATGACTCAGGTTTACTTTCCTTCCCTGTATGATGAAGAATCACTAACTGTGCTACCACGAGGGCCTGCTTCCGCCAGGCTTTGTCTAGAAACTCAGGAAGCTTGCCCAAGAATGGCATCAAGCCTGGCAGGAGCGTATTTGCCGGAAACCAGAAGGGAGGCCTTGCTTTGTGTCAGCCACTCCCAACTTCTGGGACGACTCGTGGAGCTGCCGCCCTCGTTTCGCCCCCTGCCTGCAGCAGCACCAGCAGATGCTGATGAGTGTCTGCGCTGCACAGCGCGCTGTCTCCGTGCCAGTTGTAATTACACCCACAAGCACCTTCTACATACGCTTCCTTACAACTCAGGACAAAACAAACTTGATACAACAAGACAAAGTAATATGCTGCATTTAGTCTATGAAAGTGGGAGGGCAAGTAAGACCAAAGAAAGAGCAGTAAGTTCGGGGAGGGGGGGGTGTGTTTGTTGTTGTTTTCTTCATTTTTTGTTTCTCCTCACAATTAAAGTTCTATCTTTAAGAGACAAAACCACCCCAACTCCACAGCCCAGTTACAGCTTATACGTGGCACAAAGCAGATGGAATTTACACAATTGCTGCTAAAAGTTATTTTTTTTTAAAAAAATCTATTCATGGAGAATGTTGTTAGCTATATTGAGAGCAAATTAATTTTACTATTACCACTGATTTGTGAGCAACTGCATCCTCACGTCTATAACATGAGCTTAATACCCAAGACCAGAACAGAGACAACACCACTGTCCTTATCTGAACACAACGTGTTGGTATCAAGGTCTTGAAATTAATGAGATTATGTCCCCACCAATCGCACCTAGCAAAAGCTCCTGAAGAGTTCAGAATATGTCTAAATCTTTTCCACCATAAAGACTTCTTCCTGCCATACATTTTATGAATTAAAAATGGTCAGCTGAGAAACGAAAAAAAACGTTGGAATGAAGGATCTCCATACAGCTGTTTTAAAAAAATTAAGCCGCGATTTGAAACAAAACCACAACGTGCACAATAACACATTACAGGAAAAGGCAGAAAAAGTAAAGCAGTAAGAATAAAAATCTGTTTTATCTGGCAATCCCAAAGGCTAAAATGCAGCAATCTCTATGGATGTACAATTAAGTTTTGAGAGAAGGTATCAGAGTCTGATAAGGCTGAAGATCCTACCTATATATGAAGCTCTGCCCCGGACTTTATGAGAAGACCAAAAAGCATAAGAATATAAGAAGCAATCCTCATCTGGTAGAAGGAGCTCAACCTTTCAAAAAACACCTGAGTAGGTGACTTAACATAAAAACCAAATTGATTGTTAATCTGTTTTTATTAGAGAATTAACGCCAGGAACACCACCACCATGATCCTAAAAGAGAAACTGAGGTAGTCATCTCATATCTAATAAAATAAGCAAAAAGAAAACGGCATGGAAGTATTTTGTTCAAAATTCTTCAACAAGCAAAGACAACCAGAAAGGAACAGAGAATTAATCCTGCTCACGTCAAAGACATGACACGGAACAGCAACAATGAATTTTAGCTTCCCTTTCTCTTCCTTTGCTATTTGGAGGTGCACAGATAACTGGTTTCTCAGACACTTTCTCTAGAGTAATACATTAAATGCTTTACAATGGTTAAGATTACACTGCCAAATAGTTCAGGCATAAAATAAATGGAAACCAGTAGGATCTACAAGTCTTTCTTGGCTAAAAAAAAAGAGTACCACTTAACACTGTGGATTTTTTTTCTCTTCATTCCCCAGATCAGAAAAAAAATAATATTTTTGCCTAGCAACTCAGAAGAAATGAGGTGTGACAAGTGCACAGGAATATCACAATTACTAAAATTTCAGAATTGTTCTGCATTATTGTCTGTAACGCACCCCAACATTCTTTTCAAGCGGAGCAAAATATACATCAAGCAAAAATAATTTTAAATCCTCTTGTTACCTAAATTTTTGCCAATCAGAAGGCAGTACTATAACTTGAAACTGATAATTGAGTCATTTTTTTCATTGTCTTGTTTGCATCAAGCTGGATATGAACACTTCAAAAAGAGACTTAAGATGGTCACAGAATGTAGGACTCGACAAACCTCTCCACCCCCTCATCTCACACCTTCCTGCACCTATTACCATTCCTCTATACAGATCTTCTGAAAAAAAAGACAGTCAGGAGCAGCAAAGAGGTGGATGTGCTATTTCCATGCAACCTGCTGAAGCCTGTACATGAAAGAGCTCACTGTAGAGGAAAAATGAAAGATGGAAAGAAAGGTAGAAAGACAGACAGAAAAAAAGACTGAAAGGCTTGCTTGAGTTAGTTTCTTGTCTTAAAATAAAAACCAGGAAGCGTTAAAAGATTAATTTAGTGAGGTTTTTCTTCCCACTTCAAGCAGTATCGTGCATATTAAGAGTCCAAATTCACTTGGTTTTCCACTTGAAATGGCAACACAGAATGCCAACTCAGTTAAAGGTCTGTTAGGCTTCATTAGCTGCTTGAAAAGGCAGTCACCTCGCTCCTTTTCTCTTTCTAATATGCTGAAATGTTTGGGGTTTTTAGAGTTTTTCATTCTATTTGGAAGGCAGAGGAGAAGAGAGTGGAGAACAGCACACTCTTCTTTATGGTGAAGAGGCTTCAAGCAACAACCGAGACAGAAATGACCATGAAATAGTTTTCTTAATTCCTGGCTATCTTGCATCATAAGAGGTACAGCATTTGCGCCACGCACGCTTGACAGAGGAGTTTACCTTTCATGACCCCAAATTACAAAGAGTGCAGATGTGCAGGTACACATTTAAAACTAGAATTGTTCAACAACTGAAAATGAATCGAGTATACCCATTGACAATAGCTTTCTTCCTTACAAAAAAAAAATAAAATATTAAAAATCTAATTCTTTCCGTTAGGAAGGACTGCAAAGGTAGCAGATGTATCCTAAGACTAAAGCCAAAAGCTGCCAAACTCTACAATTTATACCATCTCCTAGGGTTGAGAAATAACCTGAATGTTTTAATAGATATTATAAAACTGAATGATGCAAATTCTTAGATATGTGCAAGGAATCAGTTGAAATGTATTCTTGGTCACAGATGCCGAGTTCCTTTGGCGTGTGGAAGGTCAGCAATATTGCCTGCCAAATATTTGCTTGTGAGCCCAGCTGTCAGTAAAGATCCAACGCAGGTGATCTGGATACACGTTCCAGAGAACAGTATACAGCATTTTCTGTCAGAAAGAAGGCCAGAGAACACTTGGCACTACGAGAACGAACACAAAACTGAGACACTTCATGGACAAACACTTGCGAAGATCATGAAACCATCCTAAATGGTGCAAGTCACTTTTTGCACCATAGACAAACGCATACAGAAATACAAACACACTTAGCAGCGGATAATGATTTTTAAAAGTCTGGTAAAATAGACTGAAAATCTTCACCTATCAAAACTGCAGTCACATAGCTTCGGTTTATAGTGTCCATCCAATGGACATAGATATTTTTTAACATTCCTCTATGAATATAAGCACTATTAAACAGGGTAGGTTTCTTGAGACAAACACTTTGCCACTGTTTTCCCTACTACAGCACTACTACCTACCTGTGGGAACATTTTGCTATCAGCACAATTTGGGAGCAAAAGGAAGAATCTCTCTCAAAGAACAACCTTGTTTCATCCACAGAGCTAAAAGTGATGTTCCTGGAACATTTCCTCTTGGGCACTCTTTAGCCACACAAATGGAGAAAAAAAGAAAAAAAAAAAAAGCCAAAAAAGCCACTCTCTGTCACATTCTACAGTAATCAAATTAATAATCTGAGGAAGGAAAAAAAGCAGCAACTTTCACAGACTATATTCACTATATGTAGTAAATTGTCATTTTCAAGGCACTAGACATGCAATAAAGGAGACAGACTAAAGGAAAGAAAAAACCACACATTTGGTTACTTCTTGCCTAGTGAATATTACAAAAACTGTGCAATTTGCAGGAGGTTATTTGTTAAGTAGAACAGTTACTCCAAGATGTAGTATCCACCACCTACCTTGTAGAAGGGCTCCATTTCTCTTGAAAAAGGTGCTTCCTGGCCAAATGGGTGGACCTGATGTGCTAAAGGTAATAAGAAATAAGTGTAAAGAAAATCTCATTTACATAAAAAAATTATAAGTTACCATTTGCATTACTTCAGATTTGTTTTTAAAGCTAATGTAACATCATGACATTTTTGCCTTCAAGCAAGGGTCTAAAATTTCACATTAAAAATAGGTTAATTTGATTCACATTCTCAAGGAAAAACCTCCTCGGCAAAGCACACACCCACAGTCCCCGAGAGGAAGAGAGAAAAAAGCCATTTGGAATAAATAATAGAAACTCCCAAATCAATGCCAAAAATATTTACTGGATTCTCACTACAGCAACATACACGCCTTTTCCCAAAGCCATCTGGTAAAGAAGCGCCACGCTTTATGGCTTTCACTCAGCCATAACAGCACGCTGCCCCAGCTAACGCACCAACTGGGAAAATCCTTGGGCTGGCAGCGGCCGTTTCTGGGCTTCCACGAGAGAGCTTTCCCACTAAACCTTCTCTCACGCAGAGGTCACGTCACTGCAGCAGAAAGCACGCAGCTCAAGGCACTGCCCTATGAGCGTTAGTCTCACAACACCAACAAAGCCGTTGCCGCGCACGCGTGCTTGGGGACCGTGACGGTTCCTGCGAGCCCTCCAGCAAGGTGGTGGCCACGGTAGGCCCGGGGGCACCTGCCACGTGTGTATTGGGTTTGGCGGGGATGGAGTTAATGTCCCCCACGACAGCTCTTACAGTGCTGGGCTTTCTGTTGGGAGGTGGAAGGCTGTTGATAAGACACCCGTGTTGTGGCTGCTGCTGAGCAGCGCTGGCACACCACCGAGGCTGGCTTTCCAACATCTTCCCCGCCTTGTGAGATGGAGTGGGCAAGAGCCTGGGAGGGGACACAGTCAGGACAGCTGACCCAAACTGACCACAGAGACATTCCACACCTTGTGACGTCTGCTCAAGTATAAAAGGGAGAGAAAAGGGGCAGGGGAGGGGGGGGCTGGGAGCATNAGGGGAGAGAAAGGGGGCGGGGGAGGGTGGGGCTGGGAGCATCCATTGGAGAAGACACTTGTCCTCCGAGCAACTGCTACACGTACTGGAGTCCTGCTTCCTGGGAAAGGCCAGACATCGCCTGCTGATGGGAAGTAGAGAATAAATCTTTGGTTTTGTTTTGCTTTGTTTTGCGTGCGCGGCCTTGCTTTTTCATTAAACTGCCTTTATCGTAACCCAGGGCCTCTTCCCATCTTCGTGCTGAGGGAGGTAGGGCGGGAGTGAAAGAGCGACTTGGTGGGTACCTGGCGCTCAGCCAAGGTCAACCCACCACAGAAAGGAGGCTGTGAGGAAGCACCTGCTGGCTGCCCAAGCCCCTCCTTCCTCACAAAGGCACCAGAACATGGCTGCACCGACACCACTGCACCAGAACAGCTTCCCTTCCCATGGCAGCCTCATCTGTCAGCAGAAGGACCAAACAGGTCAAGAAGGGTGGAAGAGACAGACTGTCGGGGGTCCTTCCCATAGCCCTGAAACAGGTTTCAAAGTTCTCTAAAGCTTGAAGACCATCATAGGTATTTTAAGACACGAAGCTTTTATTGAAATTACTATCATGAAACTATGTTATCAATATATAAATAATCGCCCACTGCCCACATTCAAGCACAGACTGAAAGCAAGGGAGCAAATACCCTTCAGTGAGACCGCTGTAAGGCACTCTGCCTTCAGAACTGCGAACCAAGCCCCACGACTCATTTCTGTTCAAAGTTACTCGTCTCCTCTTGAATTGACTATCACTACACCAAATGCAATGAAAAGTAAAAGAGATGTCATCTAAAACACTGACAACATTAGAGCTCTGATAAAATGCCATATATAAAAAACACACTGCTTTCACAATTATTCTGCAGAGAGGCTTGTGCTAACATAGAACAACCTCCGTGTGTTAAAATATGGACTGTAAAAGGATCCACAGCAATTACATGAGTAATAAAAGCCTCCGATGCTCCTGAACAAAAAGGGGAGTTGAAAGAACGAGAGAGCAAGCAGAATGACCAAAAAGAAGTTGATTAGGTCTACATTTGTTAAGTGCTGGAGCGTGTTGGGGCGTGCACTCAGCCGAATACGCATGTTCACTTCATAAGGCTTCGTGGGACCAATTGTTTGCATTCCATATAGTAAGTGCCAGGCTTTTCAAGTGTAGCTCCTCGACTCCCATGAAGGTCAAGAGCTGTTGAGGGCATTCACACTCCTGTAGGACAGGCTCACAGTTTTGTAGCGCAGCAGAGCCCAGGATAACCCCTAGGACAGGACCCATCGAGTCACGAGTGGAAAATCACAGCATAGTCTTCACGCTGTACAAATTTGCCATAGAAATTACAAATTACAAGATGGTGACGAAATGCCTTGCAAACGCCTGGAAAAACATGGTGAAATTCTGAAATGAAGCCACAGAAAACATCTACTGCCAGTAGCTGAGTGAATGAGGGTTAAAGAAAGGAGTGGGAAAACCATATACATTTGAATAGACAAAATGTCTCCACTAGAGAAACAACGCAATAGTGATTTATCTCATTTTCCAACTTTAAAAAGGCCCAAGGCTCTCATAAAAAACTCCATCTGATTCAGCAGAAACCCACATGAACTGAGAGACTCAACTGTGCCTTACCAGGGCAGGAAGCTAAAGAATTCCAGCATGTAAATGATGTACTGCAGTGACCGGTCAACCTTTCGAACAACAAACTTCTGTTTGAAGGACTTGAATGAAGTTTAGTTATGCCTGATCTGTGTTGGATAAATTCTCTTTCTGTTCCCAAACTTTTCCACATGAAATCTCAGATGGTATTCATTATTAAACCATATTTTAGAGTCGAGAAACAACAGAGTTAAACTATCTCTCACTTTAAAGTGTTCAAAAGCTGCTTCCTCCCTGTTCCGCATTAAGAAATTATTTGAAGTTCATTCTAAAGACCATCTATAATAAAAAAAAACATTTAGTCCATCCCAGGGGTTTTTTCAAATAAATGGTTTCTTCAGTGTAGTCTGTAAGGTACCGGAGAAGAGTGGCTGGTTCTCCTATAGAAGGAACAGCACATTCTCCACTTAGGCAAAATAAAAACGCAAAATTTACTTTTAGAATTTCCTTTTGTCATCAATACATACTGTGAGATCAGCATGTATGCAATTGGCATTATCGACGGCAGAGCTTTCCCTCAGACTTATCAACTAAACACACTGACTAAAGTAATACTTAATTTCTAATAAATCCCCACTCAGGTACTAGAAGAAAAGCAGTAACTCTTTGAACTCTCCTATCCGTGAGAAGAAACTTGTGGCCTAATATATTTCTGTTACGCACGAGTTTGGACTGACTTAACTCCTGGCAGCTGATGAACACAGGGAGATGGAGCTGGATCAATCACGTAGAGCCGAGATTTCAAACAAACATCTTGAAAGAATATGAATTAGTAGAGTTTACGGATAAGAAAACATGCGAAACACCCAAGAGTTACATGTCAAGGCCTGCTCGTTTGATCTGCAGAAAACACTATCGTGTCCAGCATACCCTCAGCGAAATGAGTTGCCTGGAACTAGCAGCCACCCCTCATCAAACTCAACCTTTCCCAGGGATTCACTAACCATTTTTAATGACACATAGGACTCAATTTCCACTCAAGGCAAGAGGTGAGCTGTTTTTTCTCTGAGGACACGACCAGTATGCAACTTCATCATGCCGCAGGGCTCCTCATGTGGGAAGTCACCTGAGCAAGGGCTAGCAGGAATTTTTCTGTAGGAAGGCTTTTCCATAGGGAAAATGTTGCTTTGTAGAAATCTAAAACATTCCACAGGAATGTGTTAATTTGGACACTACTTGTGCTGGAAAACAGGTCGATGTGAAGGCTGGCTGGCCAGTGAGGGTTGACGGCAGCCAGCCAACCCAACCAGGAGCTCCCAGGGCCTACAGAAGCAATAATGCCTGTGAGTCCCTCTGATTTGTTATTCCTACCAAAACGTATGCCACGCACTTGTAAAAAAAAAAAAAAAATCTTTACAAGGTGCGTGTGCTTCAAGAGACTTAAAAAAAAGGAAATATAAACCTTTTGTCTTCTGGAATTCACATTAGAGCAAGGAGACTGCAGTTCTTAAAGCCAAGTGCTAAAAAAAAAAAATCTCGGGTATGAATTCTCTCTTGCAGTTGTTGTATTTCACAACTACACCAAAAACTCTCATAGGTCTCTTTTCCAGAGAGGCTTGATTAATCTAAAAAAATGAAACAACTAAAAATTCAAAACAAATTCAACTGTGTGGGACTACACACCACAATTAAGGAATGATGAAAACACAGAAGAAAGGCAATAAATTTAGGCCAATGACTGTTACCGAATATGTTTAGAGGAGGAAGGCAAAGCAGAAGGACCCAGAAAAGGGGAAAAAAGCAAACAAGCCCAAACCCAACAACTTCAAAGGCCTCTGAAGCTAAGAGCTACTAGCCCAAAGGAAGGCTCAGCTGGGAGGCAGGAAAGGCGCTCCACACACACCTTGGCCCACCATCAAGGGGCGGCAGGCTCAGCCGCTGGGGCAGAACCGGTGCCAAAGCACACCCCAGCTCTCAGGAAAGCTTGGCATACAGGGCAGGACAGCTCAGTAAGGGGTAGAAAGATGAACAGTATCAGCTGTAAGATAACAAGCTGTTGCACGCAAAATACCCAAGGCAGAGCCAGCAGTTAAGCAAATGGCTGCAAGACCACAAACAGGCTGCAGCGACACACAGCATCCCCTCTCCAGCCCTTATCAAGGGCAAAACTGACGTGCACAGGCAAAGCTGAGAGACTGAAGGGCCTCTACATTCAGCTCAGCCCTCAGATTTTACAAAGTGCGGTAGGAAAAAATACAAGTGTTCCCCTCCTGACAAACACAGTAAGTTCACAGTAATGAACAAGCGGATGGGAGAGCTTAAGTACTTTTGTGGTAACACAGTATCCCTTGACTGCTGGAAGATGAATTGTTATTTCCTTATGGCAGTCACCCTGTACAAGGCATCGGAGAGCTTGGATCCTTCTTTTGCCACATCAGCTCTGTTTTCTACACTCCACTTTAATGTCAGGACTGGATGGAGGCCAGCAAGACTCTTGCATGGCGAAGAGGGGTTAACGCTCTATACCTGGCCCCATAGTCATCGTTGGATTAAAGAATTTATCACTCCCATTATAAATTTTGAGTGACGGAGAAGCATTTAGATACCACCACACCTCTAACACATGTGTTTTGTTAACGAGGGGGGGAAAAAAAAAAAGTTTATAATCCCCGCCAGCAGCTTGCTGGCAGGTAATATCACAATTAGCAATCACCTAGCAACAGGCAAACAAGCTTCCTCTCCAATCCAACGGGAAAAACTGCTAACCTGAGCTAATGACAGTAGATAAAAAAAAAAAAGTATCTTGAAGGCACATGTTAAGGTATTTCCTGATTTTAATGAAAACTGATTTTAGATATATAAACCCATTACTCCATTTTCTCTAATTTTCCATAACCGACAAAACATTATTCTTAAAGAGATTTATGAATTCACAATACTAATTTTTAATTTATGAAGGACGATGTAATATTCTTGTCATGCTTCTCTTTCTTCTGCAACTCCCTCTTTTACTGTCTCTCTGTATCTCTCACTTAACGGGATATGTGGCATTGAGATTTTAAGATCCTAGACGGAGTCTCTCCTGGCTTCTCTAGGGTATCCAACATATTTTTGAGCAAATAATACAATTTTCAACTCTAGATGAGTTTTCTGTATGACACAACTGCTTGAGGGATTACATCTAAAGTTTTAGTAAAGACAAAAGAAAAGTTGCTCAGGAAAGCTATTAATGAAAAAAAATACCTGAAAATAAAATCTAATGTTACTTTTTGAAGGATGAAATGAAAAGCTGCTTTAAGTTCTCCAAACAGCCAAAGCCATTCTCCTGCCGCTGTCTCCACTTAAAATAAGTCAATAAGCAAGAAAACAGAGGGAGGGGGAGGGGGGGGGGAGGACTAAAAAGGCTTCTCAATTTTCCAGAAAGAAGGATAAAAAGGTGAACTCCTAATTTCACGAAAAATATGGCCATGTGTATTTCGGAGCCCACCAATGACTGCTGTGGTGCTCACAAGATCCTTCTCACGGCCGATGTGATATATGAAGCCTTCTTGTCCGCTTGGTGAGAATCTGTTGCCTTCAGTCAGAAATTTGGTCTTTGCTGAGAGTTGAATATATATTTATGGACAACAACAGAGTATTTGTTCTTTAAATAAAATCACTGTAATTTCTAGAGAGTTGTTGTTTTAAGAGAGATGGTTATTTGAGTAACTGTCCCATGTTACTTTTAATTATAAAAAGATTTGTCTCCATTGGGAATTGGGAGATGCCGGCTATCAGCCTCCAGTTCTGCCTCTACACAGTGACTTCAAGAAAGTAATTTCATTCTTTCTGTCTCAGATCTCTTTTTCTTATTTTGTGTGAAAAGCAGGAGTAAGTTCTTACTGACAAAGTCTATGTATCTCTGGGAGGAATAAAGAATCGTTAAGTAACAAGACAACAGGTGAGGGCACAGTTTTCTGAAGTACATGTAGATAAAAAAAGGAAGAACAGAGATCACTTCTAGAGCGGGGGTTGTTATTTGTTCCTGCTTTCGTTTCTGTTTTGTTTTTACTTGATTAGAATTGCACTGGAAGGAAAATAGTTTTTAATCTCAGATTACAGAAAATAAATGTCTTAGCAATTGCCTGTATCTAGGTTCACCTTCAACTTAATGTAAAGAGTCTGCTCTCAGAGTTAATGCTACAGCACAGATAAGGCTCTAGAGAACTTAAAACACTGGCCACCTGAGCAACTGAACCCACTGAAACTGCAGAGTTGCCAGCCAGGCACAACACCGTAAAGCTCCACTAAATGAAGCTTTTCTCCCAGATCAAAACTGATTAAATTTTTTTAAAGTCCAAGGGCACCCAATTGGCTTCTGTTATACTAGTCCTGAACTCTCTGCTTATTATTTTTGCAGAACTTCAAACAGCTTTGCTGGTAGACCAGCCTGGATTTTATAAATACTTTCGACATGAGACTCCCACCCACATTTCTAAGCACGGCTTAACTATGGCCTGTCAGTCAACTGGACTCAAGATTAACGACACACACCATCTCTGCTGGAACAGCTTGTCACCTAGTAGTGAGAATATAAAGGTACCAATGTACCTTGAACATGCACAAACTTATAAACATGTGCTTACACAAAAGGGCAATCCCCATGAAACAGAAGTAGCTGACAAAAAGGCTTTAAAATCCATCCTGGCCCCCAGACGCTTTGCATTGCTCACTGAAATTCTTGTCTATCCAGTATGGTGTGTTGTCTCATTTCACCAATTTAACTGCTAAGGAAACTCAAAGCTAAGCATGACCCGCAGGCTGCTGCTGCCAGTATGAACTCCTCCTCCACTACTTGTTCATAGCCAAGGTGCTTACCAGCTGAAATTTTCCATACTTGGTCTTTCTCATTAATCTTGAATGAATGTGGTTCAGATGATTCAGAACTAATCTGGCTTCTGGAATTACAGCAGCAGAGGACAAAACGAATGCTTAACCTCTCCTCTGGAACATTCAACCTCTCCCAGATGCTGCGGGTATTTTTCCCTGCGAAGCCTAATGTGCTTATAGGCTCCACAGCACTGCTGCAGAGGAGCATGCAGAGATTTGCAGTCACTGGGCCACACGCTTTGGTGTGGTCCAAGCCACATATGGCTGGCAGCCCATGGCTTGGTCAGGTGTACCCTGCGCTGGGTTAAAAACTGGCTGGATGACCGGGCACAGAGAGTGGCTGTGAATGGTGCCACATCCAGCTGGTGTCCAGTGACCAATTTTGTCCCCCAGGGATCAGTACTGAGACCAGTCCTATTCAACATCTTTACTGATGACCTGGATGAGGGGATCGAGTCCACTGTTAGTAAACTCACGNGGGGACAGGAGGAGAGGGCCCGGCCTGAAGCTGTGCCAGGGGAGGTTTAGGTTGGATATTGGGAAGCACTTCCTGACGGAAAGGGGGATTAAACACTGGAACGGACTGCCCAGGGAAGTGGTGGAGTCACCATCTCTGGAGGTGTTTCAGGAAAGACTGGACATGGCACTTAGTGCCATGGTCCAGTTGATGTGATGTTGGGTCATAGGCTGGGCTTGATGACCTCAGAGGACTAGTCCAGCCTGAAGAATTCTGTGATTCTGCTTGATGCCCACATTAGAAAGTTATGTAAAAACAGAAAACATGTTGATAATAATAACAAAACAGAAGTCAAGTACTCACATATCTGGAAAGCCCCAATTACATTTTTTTATCGTCTCAATTCTCCCTCTTCATGCATATCTACTACACAAATCTTGCATTCAATGATCACAGTCCTATCCCCCAGAACACCAGTGCCTGAAGCACATCTGGTACAGTGTGCAACGTGCTTCTATCACCAAAACAAAAGTTTAATGTCTAAGTCCCAAGTTATTCTTAAAGATACATTTTTAGAAATAAACTGCTAAGGCATTAAAAAAAGTAGTATCAAACTTTGTTGGTTTTCATTCATTCCTGTGATTACTGATTTTGAAACACTCTGAGTTGTACTTTAGGGATGGGGGAGGGACAGACCAACACACACATGAAACTCCAGCACCCAACACCAGGCTGTTTCACCTCGCAGTCCAGATCTACAGTTGTAACAAAAGAGGGAACAGAACATAGCATTTTTTGTATTCAGAAGCACCGTAGAGACATCACCTAGACCAATCCTTCAATCCACCTCTGCCCACCACGGTGGAGATCCATACCATTTCCCTCCACAAAAAGGGAAATGCACACCCAGAGATAACTACGTACCTCCAGAACAGCCAGTAAACCATAGCAGACCAGGATCGGCCCCCAAACACCCCAATTCTCAGCTCCAGGTCCCTCCAGACAATCCACACTGCTACAGTATTAGGGTTCCTCATCACATCTACAAAAAAGTTCAGAGTTTCTCCTAAACGGACCCCAAACACCTCAGGCTGGATGCAGAGGAAATTTAAAGCAGAATTATAATATGTCCTCCACTGTACAGTCAATTCAAAGCAAATAGTAGGAGTTCAACTGAATTATATTCTATCAGCCCAATCCAGTTAGGAGAAGATGGGAAATTTCCATTTATTCCAGAAAAGTCTTCAACTCCACAAAGCCTCAAATTCAAGGGGCAGAACAGATGAGACCTCACAGGTATTTGCACTGCCGATGTCTCTTCCCTCTTTGCAGTCTCTGACAAAATGAAGCAGCCCCACTGAACTGTGGTTGGGAAGTATATGGGATCTGCACCTCTCTGGTCTCCAGAACAAGACTACTCCTCATTATTTTGACAGCAGCAACAACCACAGCACCCAAATCTCAGTATCTTCTATTTAACATTTTCAAAGCAAAGATATGAAATAATGAATTTCACACATTCTGCCAATCTAACTGTAAACAAATACTGGCAGGACTTCATTTTGACTCTATTTAAAGCTATCTTTAGCTGCTTTCATCCTAGCAGAAAAATAAACCTCCCATCTGTAATGGGAAATAAAATTTCATGTGCATCTTTATCCCTAATCTGTACCTCTCTCAACAGCTCTTCAGCCTGTTGAGAATAGTAACCTTGTACTTAGCAACATTCTAATAATTCTCTCAAGTTACAGTAATACCTGCATGAATGAAGGAACTCACTAAGGAAGAGAAAAGCTGACCTTCACATTAATTATAGCAAGAAGTCACCCTTCTACCCTTAAACCAGCAATTCCTCATATGATTGATGGAAGTTGTACTTTTGGCAAGAAGGAGGCCACTCTTCCAGAAATTGTCTTATAGCACCGATACTTCACCAAATCGCAGCTTCCCCAGCGGAATTCACAATGTGGTCTAAGTTTCCCTCCGTTCGCTGCTTCTCCTCAGCTGTTTGCGCAGAAATTGGACGAGAGTCAGTAAGCCAGGGCTAAACCACTCTGCTCTTCACTTGGGGATTTGCAGCAGAAAGCGGAAGGGTGGAAATGAAGAGAGGTGAAGGTGTGCAGGCAACTGCGTTTGTGATGAGCTGCTGGTTTCTACATCTCTGCTTTATCTGCTGTAATTTCATGTGGGTAAGGTTGAAAAAAAGAGTTACAAACACCAAAAAAAGTTACAAAAAGTGGCAAATATCTAAGTTTGCTGTTTCCACACGGTATACCTAAAATACCAGATGGGTAACAAACTTGTGCCAAAACAGAGGAGCCTAGAGAGACTTTGGGTCATTCACCCTCTCTTGATAAAGCTCAAGAAAATTAAAGAATAAAACTGAATAGGACAGCTCAGCAATTCTCTGTGCTCCTTCCTGAACAGCTCAGATTTAAGAGTCAGTGGAGGAGACCACAAGCTCTCTCCTCGACAAGCGAAGACGTTTTGGGAGTTCTGTCTGCTGGTGGGCAATCCCCAAAACAGAGGTATTTCACTAACAAAAAGCACAGTCTTTGCGGGCACGGAAAGGAACTGCTAAGGCTGGCATGGTATCTGTCAGATACTGTGTAATTCTCCTTCCACTTTAATCAGTATCTGCCATGCGGTTGCAAAAAATCCTCATCGCTATTAACTAGCAAAAATATGTTCATGAGTGTATTTGCACTCTCACTCTCTCCCTGTAATTAATCCCTGGAGTAAAGCTGTTCCTTGGATCACCTCAAATACAGAAAAATCAATGAATTAGATTACAGGAAACAATTAATTACGGTTCACTGGTGTTTAGAAAGAGACGCTGACACCCTGACATCCCCAGATAGTATTTGAACCCTCTAAAGCAGCAAATCACAGAAAGCAACAAACTCTGCTTTTCAAACATCACATGGCCTCAAGCTTGCTCATTTTAGTGAAATGATACTCATCAGTCATCAAATGAACAGGACATAACCTTTTAAACATTAAAGAGGCAATTAATTTATAGCACATTCGTTTACTACAACCAATTAAGCAGAAATATTTTCTTCACGTGTTCCATGTACCTTCTGACAAATCACGGGGGGAAGAAATGGAACAAATTACTTCACCGAAGCGCTCCAGTTAATTCTCACATTGGCGGTTTCATTGATAGTCAAGTCTCTTTTTTTCAGTGTCATACACAGCGCGTCACTGAATTTTCCAGCCACCACAGAAAGGACTGAAAATAAATACGCACACACCGCAAAGCAGCAAGCCCAGTCATTTGCAGCACTGAACCAACCAGAAAACTGCTCTGCAAGGGGCAGCAAATAGCAGCTGTGGTTCTCACTTCAACTGAAACACGCTCAACCAACAACCCTTTTTAGAAATCCCTGCACCGAACTTTCAGATCGTAAAGAAACATTGACTCAAAGGGAAGCAGGACTTGGATGCCAGCAGCAGAAACTGTTGTCATCTCATTGCACTCTATACCCTTTCCAAACTATTTTTCTCTTCTTGACTTGCCATTCTGTTGTCATTGCCAACCACTGCTTAAACTGTCTCTTCCTCCACAACAGTTCCTCTGCTGAACCCCTTTTGGATTTTATTACTGTCTTTATTCTATTTCAGAAAGTTTATGGTTATTTTGGAGTCTTCAGCATCTGAGCATAGAACAACTTCACAGCTAAAGCCTTATTAAAGCCATTTACATCAGTTTCAGGATGCGTTTCTTCACCAATTAGTGTGGAAACTCTACTGATGGGTTTGTCTCTCAGTCTTTTTCCCTGTTTCCTAAGGGGGACTCTAGAAAAGGTTGTGAAGGGTAGAAAGTAGTAAGTCAGGTTCACTAGGTTATATGACAGCAGTGTAATGGAATAAAGAAAGAAAAAAAAAAGGAAAGAAAAAGATAGAAAAATTCAGTATTTAACAACAGCTGTGGATGGGAATTAAAACATTTGTTTATAAACAAGTCCAAAGAGAACAACCGATTTCCAAGTACCGTACGCAGAACAGCCTATTCTAATGGTTTTCTCTGGAGAAAAAGCGTCCTCTCCACTAAAGGAGAGCTTCTCCTCAAACAGTGACTCCCCGCAGAACCTGATCTTGTCCATTACTCAGGCTACACTAGCTGAGTGGCAAGCTGATGTCTGCTAACCTCTCAGTGCCACACTGGAAGGCAGCTTCAAGCATTTGCCCATGAAAGCAGGTTTCAGAAGGACTCACGTGAAATGCAGCTGTAAGGGAAGTCAAGAGCATGGCAGATCTCACTACTCTTTCATGCCGAGAAACTCCCCTAAACTTATGGGCATAGAGAACTGAAAGCAAGACTTTCCAGCCCGCCTACATAGGTATTTCACAGTGAGAAGTTCCACTGAAAAAGAAAATGAAAGAAACAAAACAAACAAAAAAAAAAGCGGGTGACAGAGAAATTCATGATCCCTCCATACTTTCAGAGTCTTAAGCCATCCTAAGAGAAACAGCTTCCCTCACGGGAAGGGTAGAAAAGGAGTCACCATTTCATACGGCCTGGCACGAATAGGTTAAACCCAAACATCTCCTATTAAATTTACAGTGTCGGTGATTTTCTTTAGTAATTGCCCCTTTTGTAATCCTCCTTTTGGAGGGTGATGGAGTGGGAAGACCTCTCTTTCTGCTGTTTCCAAGCAAGCTCCAGTCTTCAGCCCCAGCCACACTTGGTGTCGCATGAGCGCACAGCACGGTCTCTTCACCAGGGTGGCGAGGCTTAGAGCCTGCTCCACTCCCAAAGGAAGGGAAGGACGTACAGGACCATAGCACTGACAGCAGACCCTGCTTTTAACTGAAGTAGGAACTGCCTGATTTGCATCTCTGAGCAGGCCAACAAACAAAAACTCCCTCTGAAACTCATCGGTAGGATGAGTGGTGAAAGGGCAACTCCAGTGCCGGTCTCATAGTGACCACCAGGAAAAAAAAAGTTTCCCCAAAGAAAAAACAGGGAGATCAATCTGCCTCCTTTCCTTGGCTCGTCTTTTAAAGAATACAAATAAGCTTCCGGAAAAACAACGAGCCTTTTGATGAGGCAAGAGCTTTCCTCCCTGTTTTTGTTTGTTTGTTGAAAACACTTTGATTTTGCAGGAAGCACTAACAAATGCAACCAGGGATCAACTTAGTGAAAGAACCTTAAAAAGCAACAGGACACACATCTCCTACTTCAGCCACTAAACTGGATTGTCTCACTGGCTTGAGCAAAACTGCTGAATTATTTCCCTAACAAAAGAAAGGCGGTTTTAGGTCCTATAATCTCATTTCAAATCCTTTTACCCACTCCCTACTCTTTTTTGGCCTTGAAATCGCAATCCTCTTTCAGGACTAATCTCGGGACTAATTGGTGCACTCCAGTTTCTCTCGCCATTTCTTCCCCGTCCCTTTCTCATTGTTCAGGTGCTGAAAAGGACGGCGGGCCAGGGTTCAGTGCCCCCATAATGAGCCTGTTCCTGCAGAGTAACTGTTAATAATTAGCAGGAAGCATTTTGTCTTTAAATTGCACAGCATGAGCGGCAAGATTTCACAGAGCCAAAGAACTGTTGCTGAAGGAGCTCCAGAAGTTTGCAGGCGACGTGCGGGCCGGAGGGCCGGGCGGCGCGCAGGGAGCCATGCCCCGGCCGAGCCTCGCCAGCCAGGCACGCAGGGCAGCACCGGCAGCACTGGCATTTTCCAGAGCTCCGCCGGTGTTGGGAAGGAGCAGCCAACACACCTCGCCTCCAGCCCTGTGGCAATGCCACCGCCAAGGAATGTGTCCATGTAAGGGAACCGAGTCAAGGTAGGGAAAGGACAGCCTTTGCATAAGGAATATTCCAGAATGCAGTCCCCTGATTGTATTTGCAGGTAGTGCCAAAAAGGAACAATGACTTCTCTTACTAAGGGACTATCAGTGTTGACCATTTCCCAGCCAGACTGAGAAGCAAAATTAGGTTTTCTGTAAGGTGTCTTCTGCTGTCTTGAAGCTGAACACAAGAAACTCCACCTGATGAGACAGACGTTGCTTCCCTCGTACCCCTAAGGAGTGCTCCAGAGTTTCAATACAATTCCGACTACATCCACACCCTCATTCACTACTGCAGGTCTTTAGACAGCTGCATTAGCATTAAAACAGGAAAATGGTAAAACTCGACTCAATACTGAAAGATCATGATTCACAGAATTGTCAGGGCTGGAAGGGGCTTGGAAGATCATCGAGTTCCAACCCCCCTGCCATGGGCAGGGACACCTGCCACTAAACCAGGTTGCCCAGAGCCCCATCAACATGGCCTTGAAAACTTGCAGGAATGGGGCTGCCACCACCTCCCTGAGCAACCTGTGCCAGGGTCTCACCACCCTCATGGGGAAGAACTTCTTCCTAACGTCCAATCGAAATCTCCCCTCCTCTAGTTTGGATCCATTCCCCCTAGCCCTAGAACTACCCCACATCCTAAAAAGTGCCTCCCCAGCTTTCTTGTAGCCCCCTTCAGATCTTGGAAGGCCACCAGAAGGTCTCCTCGCAGCCTTCTCTTCTCCAGACTGAACAACCCCAACTCTCTCAGCCTGTCCTCATAGCAGAGGTGCTCTAGCCCTCGGATCATCCTTGTGGCCCTTCTCTGGACATGTTCCAGCACGTCCAGATCTTTCATGCAATAGGGGCTCCAGAACTAGAGGCAGGGCTCCAGGTGGGGTCTCACTAGAGTGAAATGAAGAGGGAGCATCACCTCCCTCTTCTTGTGAAGCATCAGTAAGAGATGGGCTCTCAGGCGCCCAGACTCCTGCAGAAGACAACACACAAGACACAAGGTCTCATTGGATTTAGGGTATTTACTGCTAGGGCAAAGGTTTTTGTGTAAAAAGACACACTCTCTGGCACAGTCAGCCAAAAGTATAGTCCATTACTGCAAGTACCCTCTAGAAATGGTGTGGGTACACAAGAGCTATGCGGTAACAACTTGTCATTCATCTCCAGGTACAGAAATCGACAGCAGGTTTCAACATGGAGCTGAAACTACCGACAATCTGCCTTGGTTTGCACCATAGCTTGAGATCAGGTGGTGTTTTGGTGGCTTTTGAAATAAGATGAGTTACAAATATGTTTAGCTTTGTGCATATTATCATCCTCTAAATGTTAGGCTCCTCCACCACACTAAAGCCACCCTTGGTGCAACACCTTGCTGACGGAGTCGTGTCAACAGATCATTTAAATTCTCCATCTCTTGAAAATGGGGTTTGCAAACCTTGTGCTCAAGATCCATTGCTTATTTCTGTTTGTCTTTGTGTCACAAATTTCAGACAGAGGACTCTCCTCAGTTCATCCAATCCAACTTTCTGACAACAGAAAACTCCTTCCTACAGCAAATTTTCTAGATTTTTATTGAGTCTGCTTTTCAGCAGCAGATCGGAGGGATTTCAGACCATTTCCTTAAGAGATTAATCCAGTCTAACAAGTTCATCACTTGCGCCTGGTCAGTGACCATGGAAAGATAAGCCACTCTCTGTGCTCGTTTCCTCCTCATCTGCTTTAAAACGGCAAGTTTTCCACCCAAGTGTTCAGAACAGCAGTGGAACAGAGCCAGAGAAACATAGCCATGAAAATCCAGCACCTGTGTTGGCAGAGGGATACCGTTAACCTCTTTAGGGCATCAAAGCAACTCCCCTTTTCTACCTTGCAGTTTGAAAACTGGAACTCAGAAGACAGCAAGTGAAGATCAGCTCCGGTTGGCAGTCCCCCGTGCGCAGGCGGGAGTGCCTGGGTAGCGTCTGCCTGCCTTGGTGCAGCCCAAACTCCTGTGCCAGCCCCAGGCTGCTCCACTGCTGCTGTGCGAGCGCGTGGCCTGAGAGACGCAGCAGGTCGCCAGCTGTGCCATGGGAATCACCCTGTCTTACCAAGCTTATGAAGACCAGAGAATCATGAAGTTGAGATGCAGCACCCCTTTCTCCAACTGTTGTTTTAGTCAGCACTGGAAAACTTTTCTCTAGTGTACAGGTGCCTCAAATACAAGTTTGCAAGTCAAGAAACCTTTAAGGCAGGTTTGAGGCACTCACCCTGCGCCAGAACACACCTGAGCCAACACTAAACATGAGGAGGCCTCCATGCTCTTCCAGGCAGAAACTCTGCTTTGGGAGCCATGGATAGAATAATTTAACCAGCACAGTGCTGCGCCATCTAACTAGACTCATTGAGATGACGGTTCAATTACCTATTTTCTTTGCTAGGCGTGCTTTAAGAAAGCCCTCATCCCTCCTTGACAAGCCCCAGTCCCTAAGAAAACCCCAACCAAACTAACAAGAAATCCTCAGGATCCCATTTAGAGTGCAACTACACAAGTCTCTTCACCAGCACAACTGAGAGGATAGAACCAAAATAAAATAAAACCTAACCCCCAGACCAACCCCCTGCTGAGCAATCAGAAGACAGTGCCACTCTTCTTAGGAGCATCTCCTGCCCTCCGTAGCGAACCAAGGACTGCAAATGGGCACAAAAACAGGAAGAAATGAACATTTTTTTTTTTTTCTGGCAATGCCACTCAAGATAAACCGAACAAAAGCTCTTGCTCCGTGTTATTACAAAAGAGAGAGCTCATCAATACAACTTTCCTCGTTTTCAAAGCAGGGCTTTGATGGCAACATACCCAGGGAGACAGAAAAAGACCAGTTCCAGCACTTCCAGTAGAAATTTCCATTCTTTCTCCCTCGAACCTGAGCAAGTCTATTCCTACATCTGCAGAACATACTTAACAAGCCAAAGACATACACTGCTTTAGCAATACATCTGATTATGGCTCTTGAGCTATCATGGAATAAAAATGTTTGTATAAAGCCTTCCTTTTACATTATGTTATACTTGTAAGCTGCAAAATAAAAAGTGGCTACTCCAGAAGCTTTGTTTGTTATTAATTCCCTTAAGTTTGGAAAATATTCCATTCTAATTAATGGTTTGGTTTTGGTTTTTTTTAATCTCATGAGAAAAATGGTTGTCTTCATCTTTCATATGCAAAACAGCTAGCGAGAGAACAATTTCTCATATACATAAGGAACATCAGTTAAAAGAGATCTTAAATACTTGGGGATCTGTTCGGAATTTTGCCATTGATCAGATAGTTGCATGAAAAAAAAAGGTATTTTCAGGAAAGTTACATAATTAAAAGTAACCCAGCTCCTTTTTGTTTACATTTTTTCCTCCATTTGCTAATCCAGATTAAACTCGAAAATTAATGATACCCAAACGATGCCAAAATTGCTAAATTTACATCTCTTTTTCATATGCTGTTACTGGAACCTGCATCCTCCACTGCCATCAGCTAGGAATTCCCAATGCTGCCCAGACATTTTAAAGCATCACTACATTTTTAATAACCCAGTCCTCAGTATCTGCATTACTATGCAATTAATTTTTCAAAATTTTACATTTTCTCTCTTAAAAAAACACCACCACCACCACCACATTGACATAAAACTAAACCCCAGAATTATATGCACTTCAGTGTAAAAAAAAAAAAAAAAAATTGAAAAGAAAAAAAAAAGAAGTCTGTTCCAAGCATCTTATGTTTTTCACACTAGCGTTAGGAAGTTTTCCATCAAGCCTGTAACCGCTGTTTGAACAGAACTTCTTTTGGAAGGATATATAATGGAACCCTGATAAAAATAGTTACAGGAAAAAGCAGTGAGAGGCGCAGAGCTCTGCAATACTTTTATTATCTAGGCAGACAACATAGGAAATCCATCAGTGAGGATAAAAACTGCACCACAAAGACCCAGTGGCAGCAGCAGTCGGAGATAAGGGGCCATAAGCCACAAATGCTAAAACTCATCAGCTATGTAAAGTTGGACATTGATTACTACCTTTGAAAAGGGCAGGACAATAAACTACAGTTATTCAACTTTTACAAATCAAGTTCACATAGTACTGATTCTAATACCAAAAATATACCGTAGGAGCTAACAAAAAGGAAATTGAACAAGTGCACACAGGCTGCAACAAGCCAAGAAAGAAATCAATTTACAGTTGTATTGGCAAGATCCATTCCCTGTGCAATCTTGGATGCTTTATGAGCAAAGCAACGAGAAATTGCGACAGGTAACCCAAGTATCACACATGAGCCCACAGAGTGAATTCTGGCCATTAATAGGAGGAGATCGGCAACAAAAAAATGAGTCGGGTTGAAAAACTCTGATCGACACTCGTACCTGAGCTGGCCAACCTCTTCAGTCATTCCCCTTTCACAAAGAAAACAAAAAACAACCAAGAGGTGGAAAGCGTGCTCCTCTGTAAAGAGGTACACAAGTGTATGTGGAGGCTCCTTCTCGGGAGACATTCAAAACCGACCTGGACACGCTCCTGTGTGACCTACTCTGGGTGATCCTGCTCTGGCAGGGGGCTTGGACTCTGTGATCTCTAGAGGTCTCTTCCAACCCCTAAAACATTCTGGGATTCACTGATAAGCCAGCTGAATTGACCCCCAGCAGCAGAGCCCGGCTGCACCTCACCAGTGCTGCTCTTCTGCTGTCCACAAGTTACTCCTCAACAACACGACCTTCTCTGATGGGTTTGCTAGTCGAGCCGTTCACACGAACCCACTGCAGATGAGCTGTTTCAAACAATTCTCCTGTCACTGTCACTGTGAATACTTCCTCTTTTGCCAGAAAAATAGGTCACCTGCACTAACCCAATACACATTTTGCTTCTAAGCACAAAAAGAGAGGCAGCCAGGCTGCCTGTACCCGGGCACCCAAAGCCCCCGAGGTTTGCAGACGTCTTACTAGAACCACAGGCAGTCACGGACAACAAAACCCTCAGATGCAAACCACGGAGTAGTAGCAAAAGGGTAACAACGTGAGAGTCATTAAACTGGAAACCAACAGCCCGTTTGGTCCCGCTTTTCCATCACCCAATGCCAGCAATGAAAGTTTCTCAGGAAGCGGAAGAAGGGCACAGCACGGCAATTCCGTGCTTGCTGCTACAATTGAAACAAACAAAAAAATAAATCCCACAAAGTCTAGTATCCTCTTCCAGATACACGTGTGCTAGTTCTGGACACGGTAGTAAAACAAAATTCTACTTTTGGGGGGACTATTGCTTAATGTTAGCTGTAGCAAGTTCCTGGGGTAGTAAGTTCTACTAACTAATTTACACACTGCCTAATCCTACCACCTCCCTTTTTAACTAGTAGGAAAAAAAAAAAAAAAAAAGAAAAAAAAAAAAGAGCAAATGTTGCATTTTAACAAACAATTTCATAGTTTAGGAACAGAACAAACGCACCCGATAAGCACCCCACGCAAACACACTGCCTTCAGGGCCCCCTGGAACGGAAAGAAACCTTTCAAGAAACTCTTGTTGGGTAGCTAAAACACAGCCCCTTCATCCTCCTTCAGGTTTAGATGTACCAAAGTTGCTCGAGGTTTGACAAAACATTTAAACAATTAAACATTACGTCAAAACATGTGTGAAAAATATACAGTATAGATAACCAAAAAGAACCTTCAGAGTTTCATTGTGGCTTTACTGAAAAAAGAACAAGGAGTGCAAGTGTTGAGCACTTCTGTTTTGCAAAGGGAAAGAGGAAGAAACATTTTTATCAGGCCACTGTAGCATAAAACACACCGGACGGGCAAAAAGCCCTATCTCTCAGCTCCTGCCTTTTTACTTTGGGACAAACAGGTCAACCTGTGAGAAGGACAGGCTCTCTTCTCAGCTGGACTGAGCTTTGTTGAGGATGGAAATTCCTCTACTAAGGACCCCCCATTTCCTCCAAAAACAAGTTTTTATGTAAGTACTTCATTCTGATGAACCAAGCAGCTTGATTTTTCCAAGTCAAAATTCAAAACCCAAGTGTAAAAACGTTTCAGTATGAAAAAAAGATCATGCTTTTTGTTCCAAAACGTCAGAATGAGATATTTTAATACCATGTAAGCCCTTTCAGTTCTTATTGCTCTGAGCCAGGTAAGTTCCTGTGAAAGGAAACAACTCCAGTAAAATAGTTTTATTCATAGAAAACCCAGTTCCATCAAAACAGGAGGAATATTCCTTCTCCACAGTAGGATCATACAGTCAGAGGACAGATTCACACACATCTAAAACTGGATACAACAGAAATCCAGGTATATATATATTTANTTTTTAATAGATTTATATATTTATATATTTTTTTTATATATATTAAAAATAAGGGAATTATAAAACCCAGGGAAAACACAGCCAGTGATCACAACGTGGATGTGGCAAATCCAGCCCTGAGCTGAGGTTTTATGACATCAGAAGTGAAGTCACAACTGGTAAAAACGATGGGGGGGAGGGAATCACGATTCGAGCATACAAATATCAACAAAACTGCCCACAAACCTACTTTCTTTGAACAAACAAATTAGAAACTTGCCTTCTCCAGAAAGCATACCAAACTAGAGAGAGAGTTGGTACTTTGCGAAATAACAGGGTCAGATACACAGGCAGGGATTACACGGACACCTAAACACAGGTACTAAACACAACTGCACTTTTCTTTCAGCTGTATGTACAAAATAACTGGAAACAGGAGTGCGACAAGCCTGGCTGAGTACACAGGTTCCCCCAAGGATTGGGAGATACAGAAATCAGAGAGGATTTTGCTCAGGACAAAGACCAGCTGATCTGTGAGGTCTGAAGGTCAATTTACCTTCCCCTGAAGCTCAAGACCTCCCAAGCCACTGCCAGCCGGCCCAGAGCCCAGCCCGAGGGTCCACCATCCAGTTCCACTTTTTACCTCTGACGGGTAACCCAAGGCCAGATGGGCCACCTCAACCACCTACACCCCCTCTCATTAGGACAGTCACACTGTGAACTGCAATGAAACGGGACCCTCTTTCCCAAGAATTACTTCTCAGCAGGTGCGCTCATCTCCCAGGACACGTCTTTATGGACAACCAGCACTGTTACGGTACAGTTGTCATCTTCTGTTACGACCTGGGGAGAAGCCGGGTCACTTGCAACCAGTTCCTCCAGCTCTTGGACAGAAGCGGACTGTCCCAAACCAAGGAGCGGCTGCCGAGTAAGTCTGCTTGGGCTGCTCCCTCAGCCAAGGCCAGCGAAGCTGCGCGCAGAACTGACATTCACAGAAGGACGTTGCAGGTGGAACAAATGGGTTGGACAAATACCGGGAGTTTCGCATAAACTGCAACAGCTCCCTCACTCTTTAGACAAGTTCTCTGTTCCTCAATCAACATTTTTACATGTTCGGTAAAAGGGTGAAAGATCCACACAGAGCTGCAATTTTTGGAAATAGTCAAAGTACGTCACTTGGAGTCTAAGCAAGTATTAAATAAATAACTAAGAGTTATACTGCAAAATGCCTTAAAATCACAAGGGTTACCATTACAGAAAAGCCATCTTTTCCCTACTGTTTGAAAGATTCTGAAATTATCACGACTCATTTTAGTCACAGAAAGTTTATTACTATTAATACAAAATTAGAAACTGTTCTAAGAATGCCAGTCTTACAACAGAACTGCAAACAAGGTTGACTTTCCCTGTAAATCTTATTATAGGCACCAAAGGAAAGAAGTCCAGTAACTGACAGAGCAGTGAAGGAAATCTAAAAGAAAGAAAGAAAAAAAAAAGAAAATTAAAAAAGTAACTTGTGTTCTGGAAACAAAACCCCTTTTCTGAATCCAACCGCAATAAGAAGCGACACACTGATACTATTCGCAGCTTCTCAAGCTTCACGAGTCTGTTTTTCAATGCAGAAGTCAGGTGATTTCCTGCAGTCAGCAAGTCACAGCTCCGTCAATGAGGCTACTCTTAACAATTTCCATAAGGAAATACCCAGGGCTAGAGAGGGATTTACAAACAAGCTAACCAAATGCCTACCTAGACTTTTCTTTTCCCATGAACTGACATGGAAATACCATTCCGAGCTATCTTTGGAATAAAGCTGTATTTGTCTACAGAAGGTAAAGAGGGGAAGGGGGGGGAAAGAAGCCTAAAAAGCCAAGTAACTGAGAAGACTGTTCAACAACTGGGACTATAAATAATAACAATGTAAAGCAAGGAGCTGCCATTTGCCCAGCATCCAGAGAGAGGTGACAGGCTGAGGCTACGGCTTTACAGTTCTTCACCAAAAGATCCGCAAACACGCAGCCAAAACAAAGACGCGGCCAAGTCTTTATGTATTTGGCAAAGAGAAAACAAGATATTTGTACTATTTTGAGGGTATGGATGAGAAAGAATTGAAAACCTTTCGGCTGAGAAGGCTCAGAAGCATTTAACTACTTTTGAGAGGAATGGAGACGTGATGAGAAGGTTATTTGGTTTTCCAGCTGTTCCTGCTGAGCACAAGAGTGCTGCAGAAAGGATGCACGAAACTGCTGTATGTGAAGGAGGTGCTTCTCTTTCTGTCCAGGATCTGCTGCCACCTTTCCCCGTTTACCTCCTTCCCCTCTGCCTCCCTCACACTATAACGTACAAGGAAATGCCTTTGAAAAGTTAAGAGCTGACCTCTTTTCTTTTCTGAAACAATGTTCAATGAGATACTTTCCATATCACAGGTGGCTACCGGCTAGAGAGATGGTAAGAACATATTAGAAAGTAAGTCTTGGACTGGCAAATCCTCAAATACTTATGCCCTGACACCATACAGCCATCCACTAAAGCAAAAATTCTTTTTTCTTTGCTATTCCTACCTGGGATCAAGCAGAACTGATTTTCTCTAACTTGCCAGAAAACAGGAATAAAGCAGCATAATCCAAAAGTATTAGTGCTCTTCAAATCAAGACAGGTCATGGTGTCAGAGGGCACAACTTGGAACAACCTGTGTTCTCTGAGATCTCTGACCGACAAAAACAGTGAAAGAAAATTCCCGAAGCACTCCGCCTTGACGCCACACCAAGGGAAGAGAACTCATTCTGACTCTATCCAGGAAGTAAAATATCTAGATCCATCTTTGATAAAGGTGTTGTGACACGCACAGAAATTACTATTAGACTGCTCTATGGTCAGCTTCATTTCCTATCAAAAGCAAAACCCATAATACAGAATTAAATCAGTGTTTCCCAGCTGCAAAGGATACCCAATTAACTCCTTTTCTAAGTCCCTTCTTGCAGGGAGATACCCTGCAGTGTCTTTCAGCGCTTCAGAGTTTTCAGTGACTGGGAAAAGGTTGTTTCACCAGCTTTGTCAAATGGCCACAGAAGATCGTTTCGATCTCAACCTATCAAGTGCACGGATAAAAAGAGCGGTTATACACTGTCCAGAATGATAACCTACAATATATTGACTTTGATGTAGGGTTAGCTTCAATAAGTCACTTGAAACTTGTGACAGTAAAGCCAAAACCCCCCAAAACCTGAAGTCTTTGGAGCAACAGCGGTTTCCTAAGGGCCTACCTCTCCTGTCGTTCACCACAGGGCTTGCAGCGATGGCAGGTCCTGGCCACTAAAGCTTTCAAGTTTCACAGATTTTTCATTGTACCTCTGTGAAAAAGCTCCACAAGTGAACACGGGGGGTCATAATCACAAAGTCCCCTTTTCTTAACCTCTACCTCAGGATAAAGAATAAGGAAAAATATTTTTATCAGAGAGAGGTACCGAAACACAAAACACTGGAGAAGCGATGAACATCCAAGGAGCTCGTAGTGTTTTTTGGGGAGCCAGCAGCTGCAGCAGGGAACAGTGGTAAGAGACATTAAAGTCCATAAAATGGAAGCCACTCAAACTTTTCGGATCCTGGGCTGGCAGTTTCATAAAAAGTTTGGTCACTCAGATAACCTGTAGGCCCTCTGTGACCCACTGGCTGCACGTTCTCCTGCCAGTCCCAGCCCTGCAAGGCACGAGGCCCCTCCGCAGAGGGCAGCCCAGCTGAGATGCAGTGATGGGTGCTGGGGGGGGCGGATTTTTCTGATTAAAGTGCTTTGATGTGCACTAGAGGAGTCCATATCCGAAGCCAAGTGCAAATCTGGCTCAGGACTAACTGGGGTCTTGAACCTTCCCGAAGGAGAAGGTACCAAGCTCACCCAAGGACCTGTTCCAATGGGAAGAGGCAAAGCAACCAGGAACCCAATGGAGCCTTTATGAACAGGCAGGCTGAGGCAACACAAGAAAGAAACCACTCTTCAGTGTCTATCTCAGGCATGTTTGCAATTTTTTCAGTTACACAGCAGCTTAAGAGAGATGTGGCAATGTCTGCCACTGGTTTAACAAACTCTAATCAGCAAAACATACTGGAAAAATGAAAAGCTGTGCGATAATGCTCCACGAGCCTATAGAGCGACCTAGACAACACTCCCAAGTGGTTACCCAAATCATCAGATATTTTTTTATCCATCTGTGAAACTAATAACTTCTGTTATTTTACATTTCCTGATAGTTTTCAGCAGCAGAAGAAGAATTATAGCTGAGAACTAGCCCAGTGTAACACATATATAGAGAAAAAAAAAAAATCCATTTCGAGATCCCCTCAAAGTGCTACTAGAAGAGAGAATTCCACCCACAGTCCAGTTACAGTCAGAAAACTGAAAATAAAACATATAGATCAAGTATCAAGGCACCGACTTACATAGTTACTTAACCAAGTTTGTGTCTGTAAATATATTCCAAGGTTGCTATTGACAACAAGACTGTAAATATTTTAAAAGAAACACATTGGATTAAAGCACCAATTTTTCCAGAGAGATTTTAGTTTCCAATGCTGTCTATCAGTGTTAGTTCACTCTTGAAATTCATTGTAAATGATATGATATAAATTCAATTAGAAAAAGCAGATAAAATCCAAGGTTGCGTGGTTGGTAATTTTGTTTGGCATCAGTATTGTTTTCTAAGAATACACATCCAATCCAACTAAAATGAAATAATTCACATTACTATATTATTCTTCTTACAATCTTCACTCTGAATTGCAGTGTCAATTCAAACAGCTGCAGCGTGAAGTTCTGTCTTATGCACAAACACTGTAAAGTTGCTTTTTTCCCCGAAACTACGGTCTTCTACACATGAAGCCGAACTTCTGGGTTTGAGTTGTATGTCTGATCTCAAATGAGACTGGTGTAACACTGACTCAGCCGCCCAAATGTGTGGGTTCACATCGTAAAAACTCCTTCATAAAAGGTCCTCCCTGTTATGTTTGTGCAGAGTGAAGTTATGAAGCTAAACTACCTGATTTAATTAAGTCTGCTCAGAAAAGGAGAATTTGTCTGTTCTGTGGTCATCTTGCTCGGGGTATTTTTTACGACGCATTCCTCCACTCTCCGCTCAATTCTCCCCTAAGCTGCTTACGCAGATACTAAACACAACAAGTGATTCATTTGTGCGTCCTTATTTTTTTAAAACATCTGATAAAGACGAGCGATAGGTCAATTTGCCCCTGTGGAACTGCACCAACTGATCCTTACGAACCTTGTAATACCTCTGATTAATCCTCTTCCTAGAGGCAGGAGTAATATTGGCAAATTATCTCATTCCAGACATATTTCCCTAATATCAGGTGACATACTTTCTCTAAGTCCTGGGCTTCAGTTATGTAAGATGGATGGAGAGCAAAACGTCTGCCATCTAAGGATTTTTTTTCTAGACATTTTATCTTCACCATCAGAAAAATTTCCCTTGGAATTTGTTACTATGACAATGTATTGCTCTGGAGATCCGACGATGGCGGAGTGGATTTACATTTTCTACCCGTTACCGAGATCTCTGTACACATGAGAAAGCAGTCACGTACACAGGGGAAAACTGCTTTTCCAAATGCACAGGGAAATGTTCAACTCCTTCTCATTGTGTCAGAAATATACCTGAAAAAATATATTTGAAAAAATGATTTTGCCATCTAACTGCCAATGCATAATTAATTCAGCAGTCACCGACGGCCAAGACCAGCCTCGTATCGACGTTTTGCCAGTCATTAGTAGATTAATAAATAAATATTTTAGAAGACCACGGGAAGATTTAAGTTTTATTTGACAGTGGAACTGCTGAAAAACATCCAGCTAAAAATACCAGCGAGACTAAAATTTCTTCGTAAGAAGTTTGGCCTCCTTTGGGTCTCTATTTGCGAGGCATTTGCTCCTCCAGTCACTCAAGCCCTTTGTTTTACAATGCAGCCATTACAAGGAAGACTTGAAAGCACTTGAAAGCAGCGGAAGCAGCGTAGCAGCAGCTCTGACATCCCTTGGTTTCCGAGGAGAGGAAGTTTCCCTTTCAGTTTTGGGATTCGGACTCGCTTGCGAGCGTTTCGGTCACCCAGTATCCAGCCGAGGCATCTCTACGGGCTCGTTGCTGCAAGGACCAGTTTGTGCCAGTGCTGCTGCTTCGCTTCCTTCAGCCTCACCTGGAAAAGCCATCATATGGATTCCGCAAACCCAAACCGTTAAGTCAACAGTCGNCGTTAAGTCAACAGTCATTTCAAAGTATATATATATAAAAATATTAAATCAGAGAGCCTCCTGCTTTCGACTGTGTGTTTGCTGGATTGTTTTTGCTTGTGGGGATTAGTAGGGATCAAAATCCCTTTGCTTCTATGTCAAAATGTGTATTCTTACACTTTTACTNCGCCTCGCTCACCCCCCCGCCCCCGCCTCAACTCTAACGCTGAAACGGCTCCGGGGAAAAAAACCCAAAACAACCGCTCCCGAAACACACTCCCCCCTCCGAGAGCCATCTCGGTTGCTGCTGAGCGGTGCCGGCCCCTGCTCCGGCTGGATCTATCGTCCCGGTTCTGTGGGCTACGGCACAGACCGGCCTTTTCTGAGCCGGCTGCGAGGCGCTGCCGGCGCTCGGGAAAAGCCGAGACAACTAATTTCTGTATCAGCAGCGAGGNTATATATATATAAAAATATTAAATCAGAGAGCCTCCTGCTTTCGACTGTGTGTTTGCTGGATTGTTTTTGCTTGTGGGGATTAGTAGGGATCAAAATCCCTTCGCTTCTATGTCAAAATGTGCATTCTTACACTTTTACTTGATAGGGCGATCTCCGAATAGATTTGTACGGGTATAATTCACATACTCTTAAAAAGGCAGCAGAAATGACCACGCGAAGCTCTGGAAGCAACCACACAAATTACCATTTCAAAGCCTTCATTCAAATTCTTTATCTGTCCTTCTGCAAAGCGCAGTAAGGGTGGAATCACCGAGANTCGCTGCCGGCGCTCGGGAAAAGCCGAGAAAACTAATTTCTGTATCAGCAGCGAGGGGAGAGAAGCAGTGTCCAAACCCGGAGAGTGCTTCCCCGCCTGGCGGAAGGCACTCGTAGGTAGATTCTCCTTCACTAACAGGGCCAGATCAAACCCAAGTGCCAAACAAGTGAAAACACCCGCCCCACGCCTACTTCACCGAAGCGAGGCAGAAAACCAGTTCCTGCTCTGGGATAACCTCGAGGGCTGGCACCGGCGCGGGGAGCACGTAACCACAACACGGGTTGGTTAAGTCACCCGTCTGCAGGGCTCGGGTGGGAACGCGAGGGCTGCGCAGGCCACCCAGGCCCTGCAGCTCTCGAGGGTACTGTGCTTTCTCCTGCTGCAACAGGGATGAGCAGACACTTCAGAGCGCTTCGTTTGCTTAGACGTATTTTAATTTCAGGCGTTCTTCCGCTGAAAGGCTCTGAGGCTCTCGCAGGAGGACAGCAAGCTCTGCTGGAGGGACGGCCACGCAGCAGGTAAGGCGTCGGCCAGGCTGCCGCCGATGCTCCCGCACTGTCTTCGCTAGCACGCTTCCAAACTGCTTAATCACATTTAACCTCTTACCCGAGATTATATGCAACACTGGATGAAAACATTTAGAGTTGTAAAATGCATCTAGTTCTTACCTTTGATATGCCTGAGGAGATGTGGGAGGTGTATTGAACACATGCGAATATGGGTGATAGGGTGTCTTTTTCAAAGCCTGAATAAGATTTTGTCTATATTCTGGGTCTATACACCACAAGGACCCCTTTCCAATACTCTGCAAAGAAAAAAGAATTAAAAAAAAAAATCAAATATTTGGTCTAATGGCAAAGCCTTATTTATTTAGCAGTATTTGTCAGGAAAAGCAGCGGGGTTGGGATTTTTGTCTGACAGAAGTTAACACAGTTTGCTTCCCAGAGGTTATTGCTTCATTAATAATGTATGGCAATTGTATAATTTAAATCACAGTTCCGGGGGTAAAAAACAAACAACTAAGAATGAATGTTTGGTTGCTTTCCACCCCCACCTCTCTTGTTACTGGTTGATATGATTTAATAGTTATCTGGCAATTTCTCCATCGTCCCATACTGGAAAAATAAGAAGCTGCAGTTACTGTTAAAGTTTGGAAGGAAGTTAGAATATTTTTGAAAGTGATTTTCTGTTCCTTTTGCTGTTACCCTAAAAAGAAACGGGGCTAAAAAGGAGGGGTTTAACGCTCTCACAACTGTTTTAAAAATAAAAGGACTTAATCCTTCAACACATATGACATCAGTGCTATTATACAAGAGGAAATTAATCATCTTTTCTCCCCTAAGGGGAGGGGGGGGGGAAATCCAAAAAACCCAAACTAAACAAACAAAAAAATCCCAGAATATAATCAGAGTTTAAACCATTTTAGTGTGTTGAGAAACTGTGATGGGTTAAAACAACAGTTAACGGTAATTACCCTTTCTGGGCACATGGAGCAACTCCAGCGGTCAATCTGTAATCTGAAGACTACATTAAAGTTCAGGATTTGTTGTGCAGTTACAAACGTTTCGGTTCTTGTCTCAATCCCACCAGAGGTCAGGGTGCAGACACAGTTTGAATCGTTCCGAGTCAGTTCTCAAACAAACAGAAAAACAACTTTCCCTTGGCTCCACTAAGAAGGCACACAAAATGACAGCTCAGGAGCAGCCTCGGTCTGCTTGACCACACACAAAACCAAACCAATCCTAATTACTGCCTGAAATCCACCGGCCGGCTTTCAGGATCGATGGTAAGTTTTTTGGTAAACGTCGATGTTTTGTGGAAGAGGCAGGGGAGGCTGCACCACCGTCTCGAGCCGCTTCTCAACCCAGGACCATCCCTTTTCTCAAGCCCAACTTCCACCAGCAGAGCAAGGCTCTCGGTTTCACGTGCCAAAGAACAAACACACACGCACAAAGCACACCAAAGGTGGGATATTATTTTCTAAAGCCACAAGGAAGATGAAAACCAGATATTTTTTCTTTTCGAAAATTTGTTATCTTTGTGGAGCCCTCCTAACTCCTAAGCGCTCCTCTGTTTTGCGGACAGCTTTGGGATACGCTGTGCAGCATGCAGCGTGCTTACAGACCTCCTTCCTTCCTCTACTCTGCCTGCCCTGGGGAGACCACCCCTGGAATACTGCATCCAGTGTTGGGCTCCTCGCTTCAAGAGAGACAGGGATCTACGGGAGAGAGTCCAATGGAGGCCATGAGGATGATGAAGGGATTGGAACATCTCTCCTGTGAGGAAAGGCTGAGAGAACGGGGGCTGTTTAGTCTGGAGGAGAGAAGCCCAAGAGGGGATCTGATTCATGTCTATAAATAGCTGAGGGGTGGGGGTCAAGTGGAAGGGGCCAGGCTCTTTTCTGTGGTGCCCAGTAATAGGACAAGGAATAACAGGTACAAGCGAGAACATTGGAGGTTCCACCCCAACGTGAGGAGAAACTTCTTTACTGTGAGGGTGACGGAGCCTGGAACAGGCTGCCCAAAGAGGCCGTGGAGTCTCCTTCTCCAGAGACTTTCCACCTCCCCCTGATCTGTTCCTGTGTGGCCTGTCCTGGGTGATCCTGCTCTGGCAGGGGGGTTGGACTCGATGATCTCTAGAGGTCCCTTCCAATCCCTAAGCTTCTACGATTCTGTGATTTCAAGCTCACAGAGAGCAAATCTGCACTAAATTCACCCCCAACAAACAGAAAAATGAATAAGGAAAGATCTTCCCCAACATCACTGGATGACTCTGTGGGAACATCTAGCAAGTTTGCAGCACCGTGTGACTTGGATTGAAAGAAAAGGAGAGGGGTTGGGACAACCTGCAGGAGCCACAACTGCTTTCTTTCAGAAACGAGCACATCTCCTGCAGGGGATGTGGAAGGAGCCATGGAGAAGAACCTGCCTGCTGCTCTGGTGGAACCCAGAACATAGGGTCAAGCCTCTTCAGGATAGCAGAGTTCAAGCCTGTTTCAACCCTTGCTTCCCAAGGGCACCCTACCAGAAGGCCACTGAACAATCCAAGCGAAGACACCTTCCACCTCTTGAGGTGAAGCAAGGCCCTTGCATGGCCACAAAGCCCAAGATTCAAGGGGCTAGTGAAACAGAGCAAGCAAGACTCTTGGGATTTCATCTCGGTGAAGCACTACAGTATTTTACCAAAAGATCCACTGCCGGCGTCAGTGGTGGATGCTGAACGACACACATCTCAAACCAGTTTGCAAAACGAAGGTTATGTTTAGCCCTCTTTTAAATATGAGGCAATGAGCCAGAAACTTGACACGGTAAGTCCAGTAAGTGACTTTTTAGGCAAAAGACAGAGTCAAAACTAGAATTCAAGCGTCTCGAATTCCACTTCCAGCCTGCATCCAAGAGCCAGAGCGAGAAGAACGTAAGATTTACTCTTGAGCAAGCAATGTGCAAAATTAGGAATGTTTTTCAAGAGAAAATCTTTTGCTAGATTCCTTACTCCTGACAGCCTGGGATAAGCTTAAAAAAATAAAGCTAGGCTTAAACATCATCTACCTTATTTGTACTTACTGAAACTCAACATATTGTTTCCAAACTTCTCTCCTTTTTCATTTACTTTCAAGACAGACTTTTCATCTACCTGGAAGAAATGACTCCCCAAAACCCACTGGAGTTAGTTCAAGTTGAGGGCTTTACAAGATGAAGCCACTACTGAACAGTAACTTCAAAACCTTTCATTACTGTTAAGCTAAATTTGTTTGGCTTGCCTATATTCTTGCAAAAGCCAAAAATCATCTCACTGAAAAACAGAAACTCTCTCACAGAAAAAGTATTGAGCATTATACTCCTTGTTAAAAGAAACATTGGGAAGGTAGATAAGCTGTATTTTCACTGCAACTGAGCTGACTTAGGATTCAGCAGCAAAACCGATGCAGTTTAAGGCAACGCTTTCCAACTCTTTTTTAAGATAGTTACTTTTGGTTTTCCACCATCACACAAAAGAGCAGAAATAAAAAGAAAACTGAAATGTCATCAGGTTAAGAATCCTTCTTGACTGTGGGAGGTGAGAAGAGCTTCGTTAACTGTCTGTTTAGATGTGTCATTAGTCTTCCCATACCCAGAGCAATCACGGGGAAAGGAAATCAGCGGAACTCAGACCCATCGGTTAGTGATTAATTTCCATCTTATGACACTCGGCCTGCTGCTTCACTACCTCTTCCAAGGCGAAAGTCAATAGAGGCTCCAATCAAAAAACGGCAAGAAAGTGGAGGGGGGGCGGGGCGGGGGAATAAATCCCTGGATTACTTTTGTCTCCCAGGCAACAAGTGCTTGAGGAGTGGCTAACAGCCCCCTGATCAGCTCAGCACTGGAGTGCTTTCAGACCTCCCGACAGGTCGCCTCCTCCTGGGGCCAGGCACAGCCACCTCCCCACTGCCCTCCTGCCCACCACAGGTTCCTGCTTCTGCATTCACAGTTAAGCTCATTACAAACAAGGGGAGTGTTGCTATGAGTGCCCTTCACCTTGTCCAAGAGTAGGTGACAGATACAGGTCAGCTCTTTCAGAGGTTACCTTTCTCATGGGACAAGAAAGCAACATCTAGAAGCTACTCCATGAAAGTTTAAGCCGGAATACTTTTCTGTTCAAAAATAATCCTGATTATCTTTCCTATTCCAAAATTGTTATGCCTGTTTCCGTCCATATGTAGATCATATTACAATTTGTGTACTAAATCCCAACTTACTAATTCATTTGCTCTTTCTTGTATCTCAAATCTACAAATCTGATTGCCCCCAGCAATTAAAACCAGCTCATTGCTGGTCCAATACTGCTTTTAATCCCAATGGACTGCATACAGTATTTTTAAAATCCTACTTGACACAATCTATTAGAAGGCTATCCTACTAGGATCCAAACAAAAATGTTAGGTTATCTTTTGGTAGAATTGAAAAAAGTTTGAAATTTAAAAATAAAAGAATTAAAACACTGCTTGTCAGCTCTTTCAGTTGTTACAGCTGGGGATAACAGCATTATCCACTAACAAACCTCCTCATTATAAAGATTCTGCTCCCATACACCTCTCAACTAACTGCCTGGTCTTATGTATCACCTATTGTCTGCCCAAAGCCCAGTACAAAAATAAAAAAATAAAAAAAAAATTGCGTGTGGAGCTCTTTCCAAGACCAATGGCTGGGAAAAAAAATACATACCCTGTCTATATAAAAATGCCAGTAAATGTTATTTGAGGAATTTTGTTCCCTGGTTATTTTAGCACAGACTTGAAATGTGTTAGGAACGCAACTCTTTTCCAGGGTTGTTCTTTTCATTGCCATACAAAGAGTCTGCCCAAAATAAAGCTTTGGGAAGAGGGCAGATACAGAGCTGCAAAACAGGCAGGCTCAGAGGAACACCGGCAATTTCAAGTTGTCCCTTCTGGAGCTGCAGTTACACGTTCGCTTTTAATCCAGACAGGACTGCGCAGCAGAAATCAGGAGGGAGCAGCTCCAGGCACCCACACCTCTGGCAGCAGCATCACCACTGAGAGGGTCCGTAAGGAAACAGACCCCTGTGGGGGCATCCTCCAAAAGGGATGGAGTGGACGGAGCGGTCTGAGCTGCTGCTTTCCTGGGCCTTGCCTTGCCTCCTGCCGCACCTCCCCGAGCCCTTGTCAGCCATTTTCCCCCAAGAAAACTCTATTACCGGCACAATTTTATGTCATTAAGCCGACTCATGTGAAGGGTCCGATGAGCACTCAGAGGTGCTGCAAAGATGGGGATGGATGCTTGGAGCCAGGAAGGGGAACGGGAGCTCTCCTCTTCTGCAGCAGGAGCTGTGGCGACACCCCAGTGCGTCTCTTGGAACAGCTTGCCAAGAAAGGAAAAGCAGGACTCTGCCTGGACACAGAGCAGCTCCGAAGAGGAATGGGGAAGCTGGTGTGACAGAGATCAGGGGTACACAGGAGAGCTGGGGTCAGCTGGGCAGCAAGGTTCACAGACACTGCCCCAAGAGAAAGACCAGGAGAGGAACGTGGCCAAGAGTAGAGACACCAAGAAGCCGGGCACTGACACAGGGCTAGGCTTGGCAGCTGGGAGAAGAGACACCAGAAGAAGAGACCCAGGAGCGCGTCAGCCACCCCACAGCTCTGCACAGGTGTCTAGAAGCTGAGAACTATTCAACTGAACTCTTTAAGAACCTCGCTACTTCAAACAAGGCAACAAAACCAAAGCCAAGCCAACAGCTTCCTACTGAGTAGCTATGTCCTTTTTCTTCTCCACTGCCAAACCAGGAGGGGGATGAGTGGCCATGGCTAGACTATCCTGCACCAAAACTGTCAGTGATATGCATTAGGCACCTGACAGCTGCCCAGACTGAAGTGGTGCAGATGTACACCACGGAGAAATATGCCACGCTGGCTATAGGGGTGCTTCAGGAACCAGAAAAGTAAACAGAAAAAGCAGAAATTTCCTATTACTTGAAAAAAACAAAACAAACCAGCATTTCTAACTAGAATCTGCAGTCCCAAACTATCAAATCTGCAATCGCATCACTGTGACTTCTCAATCCCCGCCAAGCTCGGTGTAAGTTCTTGCAGTCATTAAGGCAGGACCTGCAAACACCACTGAGGACACTTCCCGCAGTGATGAGGAACCTTTAGCTGTTGGTATTCACCATTACTAACCCAAGGGTTTGTTCTCACAGATGACACCTAATATTGTTATGGTAAACGACCTCTTTGCAGTAATAATGGAGAGATTATTTGGTATCAAAGATTCTTACTCTAAAGAAAAATTTATCCTGAGCTCATTGTGCCCAGTTACCCCACAGCAGCAGCCTTGAACCAAACCCTTCACACAGATCTGCCACCAAGTTTATCCATGGGAATGCCACGCAGCTTCTACAGGTGTCCACGTACTCCACGCGAGCACACAACTGTTTCTATAGGACCAAAAGAACAGGATGATAGAGATACCCACAATGTCACCACAGAATTTGAAACACCCATTGGAGTGACTGCAGGCAAGACCAGAATCTGAAAAAAATAATTGATTTAGACCAGAAATTGATTTCTGTGCATAGGATACAAGTGAGAATGTTTCCAACTTCTGTGGCTACACCATAAATACCTAAAGAGGCAGCAGAAAGTCTTCGCAGACACTGTGTCTCTGGAAGCAGTGCTGACTGCCCACACCTGCCCATGAAGGCTCTGCGGGTGCTGAGGGCATGGCCAGGGCCATCAGGCAGCGAGGACCCGCACAAGCGCCCAAGAGAACCGGCACGATGGGAACATCTACCCACCAGAAGAGCAGGGTATTTCACTCCCCACTCGACACGGCAATCACCCAAAACACAGGGCGATTCCGGAAAACTGGACTAAAACTGGTTTCTGGTCGGTTCCAAGGACAGTGATATCAAGAATTCCTCCTAAACACAATTCCCCCTCTCCTCACCTTATGAAAAAGATGTATTTCTTATGAAAAGTGAGAGATTTTTGTGAGGAGATGGAGAGGAAAGAGAAAGGGAAGTTAAATACTTTCTGAGTGGCACCTTGTGACACCCTGCCCTCAGCTCTGAAATGCACCGAGAGGAACACAATAATCACTCCACCTCAGGAGAGAATCACTTACTAGAGTAACTTGCTTGCTCTACACAGAGACATCAGCCAAGCGACTTAAAAACCACTCCACAATCCAACATAAATGACACATCCTTCACCAAAACACGCTGCTGTTCTTGAAGGTTTCCAAGTGTTGTGCAGGCATTGTGGGAAACAAATGGCTCACAATGACAAAATTGATGATAGGAAACTGGGAGGGGTGGCTGAGACACTGCAGCTGTGCTGCCATCCAATGGGATCCAGACAGGCTGGAGAGCTGGGCGAAGGGGAACCTCAGGAAGTTCAATAAGGACAAGTGTAGGGTCTGCAGCTGAGGAGGAACACCACCAGGCACCAGCACAGATAAGGGGTCGTCCTGCTGGAGAACAGCTCCATGGAGAATGACCTCGGAGTCCTAGTGGACAGTCAGTTCTCCACGGGACAGCAATGGGCCCTTGGGGCCAGTGGTCTCCTTGGGGTCATTAACACAATTATGTCCAGCAGGTCGAGGGAGGTTCTCCTCCCCCTCTGCTCTGCCCTGGGGAGACCACCCCTGGAATACTGCATCCAGTTCTGGGTTCCCCAGTTCAAGAGAGACAGGGATCTATTGGAAAGAGTCTAAGGGAGGCTACAAGGATGATGAAGGGACTGGAACATCTCTCCCGTGAGGAAAGGCTGAGAGCCCTGGGGCTGTTGAGTCTGGAGAAGCCTGAGAGGGGATCTGATTCATGTCTATAAATAGCTGAGGGGTGGGGGTCAAGTGGAAGGGGCCAGGCTCTTTCCTGTGGTGCCCAGTAATAGGACAAGGAATAACAGGTATAAGCTGGAACACAGGAGGTTCCACCTCAAGAGGAGGAGAAACTTCTTTGCTGTGAGGATGCCAGAGCACTGGAACAGGCTGCCCAGAGAGGTGGTGGAGTCTCCTTCTCTGGAGAATTTCTAGCCCCCCCTGGACCTGTTCCTGCGTGGCCTGCCCCGGATGATCCTGCTCTGGCAGGGGGGTTGGACTCGATGATCTCTAGAGGTCTCTTCTAACCCCTAACATTCTAGGATTCTACGAATTCACCAAGACTAGAAAGCACAGAGAGACTTTTCAATATCCAGAGAACTTGGTGCAACTCAAAGGCCAGCTCTGTGCTATTCACTTGCAGACAGTGACGCTGAGAAGAGCGCGCCTTGCTGCTTTAGTGCCCCTCGCCATCCTTCATGGATTGCCCTCCTCTAAATGAAGGGCACCATGAGGACCACCTCAGGAGTGTAGTTCCTTCATTTACACGAGGCAGAATTAGTATACTGGGGAAAGATACTATACAACAAATTTTAAACTATTTAGCCAGCAAGTGCTCAGGAAGATTTAAGATTAAGATGGTGAAACTGGCCTGCTGCTCTGTTTAAAACTCTGATGGTTATCTTGACTCAGTGGTATTTCAAGTTATCAAAACAGACACAACCTTGTCTGCTCTGCTTGCCTATTGCCTATATCGGTTCTCCACGTTCAAATAAGTTTTTATGAGTGGCCACACATAACAGTAAACCCTTATCCTCTTTAACAGCTATGTACCTTTTAGATGAGGCTGGTGGATTCTCTAGTTACTTCTTTTTTAAACAAATCAGGTGATTCACAGAAAGACACAAGCAGAGCATTTGAATCATCTGAGGTCAGCTAGCTTTAAAAAAAAACAAACGCAGACCAAAAAACAAGAAATACGACTGCTAAGGAATTCTTAAAGAAAGAAAAACAAAACCACTGCCAGCGATTGCTATTATTATAAAATACATTCCTTAGATCTAATGTAATCTCACATAAAAATTACAAATAACTATTAATGTAGTTTAAGGGTAGATTTTCTTCATACTCTTCCAACCTCTCCAGCACAGACCAGTGAAATTCTATATGGCCAGTTTTAAAGACTCGACCCGTAGACCTTAAAAATGACAGTAAGAACTGCACAGTAAGCATTCAATTTTCAGAAACTCTCATACAAAATCCCCCTTTCCTATGAACTCTGAAAGAGTCAGAAACTTCCCCTGCCCTTCCAAGGAAGTTTTGGCAATGTTGTGTGACAGCTTCATACCGAGGGAAAACTAAAGGAGCATCTGGATGACGCGTAACCAAACCATCTCACCCACTTCTCCTGTACGTTTTCAACTCTTTTTTTCACTTAACTAGCAGTCTCAGCTCAGCTCAAGCATAAAGCTGACAAAGATCTCTGACTAGCTAAAACACAATTACATGACCATAAATATATGCTCATTTAATGCACGGAATTAAAGGTTTGATGGCAAGGCTTGCTGGAGTACGGTGTTCAACCCAAGTAAATCAGTTGCATCAAGAAATCACCAGCTTTTCTCAAGAAAACAAAAGGTTGGGGGGCTTTTCAAGTCTTATTTTGCTCCAAGTAAAAACATCCATTAGTTAGAACCACACCAGTCCAGGTCTCTGCTTTCATGCTCATCTCTCAGAATTTTAGCTCATTTGCTCAATGAGCTACTTCAGATACCAACACAGACAACAACCTTTCAAACCTCTGGTTTGCCTTTAGGAAAGTGGCCTGATTCTGTCCCAAGTGATGCAGGGGCATTAACCATTTGTGCCCTTCTAGTTACAAGCCAGACACTGTCCTTCTGACTGGAGAGGCTGAGTAACTTCACTGAGAATGAGAAGTATGATTACAGAGAAGGACTTGGCCTCAAAATGACATAAGCCTAAAGCTCCCGAATCAAACGGGAAGCCAAGCATGCAAATAAGCAATGCTGCAGGAATAAAGAGGCCAGGGCAACGCTGTGAAGTAACAGTTGGAGAGAAGGCGAGGCTGTGGTATTCTACAGCCAAAAAACCACGACCCTATTTCTCAGGCAAGATGTAGCACAAGTTCCTGCAACACAAGAGAATGCTACCGAAATGCACACCGTCCAGTGGTCTTCCAGTGTTAAAGGAGTTCTAGTCTTACCACCACAAGACGTATTGGAAGTTTTCTTAACGCCTTTGGACTTGTACGTGCTATTAGAGTGAAGTGATGCCTTTAAAGGCTGGCCCCCAGGCAACTCCCCCCACCCCTTCAGTAGAGCCTGTAAGCACAGATCCTATGGCCTCTACTTGCCACAAGCAGGGCAAAAAAACAGTAACATAGAATCATAGAAGGCCAGGTTGGAAGGGACCTCAAGGATCATCTGGTCCAATCTTTCAAGTTAAAAAAAAAAAAAGAAATAAATAAAATTGGTTTCAGAAACATCTCATGGCAATGGCCGTGAGACAAAACGGCAGTGACTGAGCAGACAGTTCAGGTTTTGCACAAGTGAAGGCATTCATGGGCTTTTAAGTAGTTGGGTTTGTTTTGTTTTTTACCTAGGCGCTTCCCCTCCTGAGTACAGAGAAATCCGAAATGTCTGCATGACCTTGACACTCATCAAGTCTGATCTGTCACAAAGACTACCAACCCAAGGCATGGCCCCAGAGTCCAGGCTACTGATCCCACAAGGGTCACTTCAAAACCAGTCTGGAATGGTTCTCTATTGCTACTGCAATCCTAGTGACCCACTACCTGGTAACCCTAGGGGTCCATGGGACTACGAGCCAACTCCTCTAGCTCCTTCAGCACACCAGCAGCTGTACGCTCACGAAGACTGGTAAGCTTGCACAATATTATTGCCTACAGCCACCAGTGTATCTGCTACACCACATGAGCTTCCCACTGCTCTCATCATAAAACGATTCCTTCAGCAGGCTGAAGGAGGTGTTGCAATACGTCACCCAACTCCAAGAGCCAGATTCAGCCTGTTAAATATCTTCGTGTTGAGTTTATATGCAAATCAGCCTAATAAGGCTCTTAGGCTGCCCGATGGAAATTGTGCAAACAGCTGAAGAAAGCAGGGTCATTAACTGCCCTCAAACGTTGCCTGGCTCCTCTAGAAAGTAGGAGTATGTCGTTCGATGCTAGTGCCTAGCAACTCCAGACAGTCCCCACAGCCTCCCCGGGCCAGGCAAAGCCCAGGTGCTGAAGGAGAAAGGCTGTGGCACTGCTAAGGAGGAGCCAAGTGCAAGACCAAACAAGGCAGGGAGACTGGGCTGGGAAGGCAGGAGAGCCCAGAAGACAAGCCTGTCAGCATCACATCCTTGAGGAAGATTAGGTAGCAAGTATCATTAATAATGCTGCTTCAGTCTACAGGGTTTCTGTGTATACATGAAAAGCGTAATTATCCCTCCTCTACTGAAAAGAAAATTGAGGAGACGCAGAAACAGAAGAATGAAAAAGAAGCGCTCAAGGTCACCTAGAAAGTCAAAGGGAAAAGAAAAAAAAAGCATCCCTGAGACTCCAGACCAACAGCCCATTTAGTGGGGTGTGCTAATCTCATGTCAGAGGGGCACTCAAGTAAATGCCCACTGATCGTTCGATACTCCTCATGTTATCCAGATTCTACAGTTGGAAAAGACACAAATTGCCCTTTCTTGCAAATACATAGTTATGTCATAGATAAAAATTTAGCGACGATTTAAAAACACAGCTCTTCCAACAACAGATATATTAAAAAAATACCTAAATTCAGCACTTCTGTGGGTGCTAAAGGTTCCAGGTCATTTTTTGCCTACTAGTGTATTAATGATGAAATAAGTCCATGTGCCAATTTCCAAGGGAAGGGGTTAACAGCTGGTAGAGATGGGTGGGAGGGAGTAGGTTGTACTATATCCATTAGCAGTGACAAATAAAAATAGAAGTAAGGAAGATCTGACAAAAGCTAATGGATTTGCACCATAGCTCCCATAGCTGTTTATTTAATGTAGGGTTTTGCCTTGCTTAGTATTTAATACTGGTTTGCACGATGAATTGAGGGGGGAAACTGGACAGTTTGATGAATGGTTTGAGAAGCTGCCTGGATGTGGAGTTTCCAAGCATCCCTGGGCTCTTTAGGGAAGCAAAGCTGTGCTCCATCCTGAGCCTTGCTCAACAGCCTCAACAAATCCCTGTCACCCGCAGCAGGAGCACGCTAAAGAAAAACCGCCCTCCCGCAACAGAGACCTCAGTGTTGCTGCACATCTATCAACACACAGATGATTTCTGCCACTTCCATACGTACGCTCTACTCGTGCCCCATTTCTACGTTAAGTTCAGGAGATGGTCATTTTTTACTGTAATTTCTCTTTCCCTCTCCTCTTTCTTACGTCTGAATGAAGTCTCAGAAAACGAACCAAATCACGCACCCTGCTGCAAACACCCTCCAAAAAAAGGCAATTCCTTGCCTGCATTTGAAGCCTTCACCTCAATCACACAGCGCAAAACAGCACAAACTCACCAGGGCAGGTCCTGCCTTCAGGTGCCTCAACGGCCCAAACGTCACAAGCCCAAACCTCATGGGCTCCAAAAAACCTGGAAGTTCACCACAACTCGGAACCTTTGCAAGCAGCCTACACCAATCCTCCTTCCTCCCAAATGACAGGTACCATCACAGGGCTCTGGAGAACGGCCTCCTGAATTAGCAAGATCAATGGCTTTGCAATGAAGGTGAACCAGGGCAAGGCCAGTTCAGCTGCAGGAGCAGATCAGCCTCCCGTGGGGAGGTCAAAACCCAGCCACTTCATCAAACAGTCCCTCTCAGACACCAGGCACCCTGGTGGGACTAAAGTGGCAGCGCCTGAGAGCAAAGGCTTTCCTCATCTGGTGGGATTTGGCATTTTATTTTTATTGTAATAAAACCCAAGCAAGAAATGCCACCTGAGAGTCACACCATTGTGACCCACACGCAGCCAGACAGGGAGCAGCAAGCCCCCGCCGGGCTTGAGTGCAAAAGAAGAGCACCATCATCTTTGGCACCAACTTCTTCCCACATTTTCTGGAGAGCCAACCATAAAAGTCTTCCCAGGAGAGACAGAAAGCTACTTTGTCAGGTCTCATCCAAGTCATCCTCAAAGTGGAGTAAGTTAAAAAGGAACAGCATGGGAACTTACTATTGTAACGAATTTGGTTGTACTTGCATTTCCTCCCATTTTCCCTTTAAGTTCACTGCAGAAGTACAGGCTTGTAAAAACAGTAAGAAGATGGACTTGATTACCCTTCAAAGTTTTTGCCATGGTTAAGATTCATTAAAACTATAAGAAGATAACCTTTATTATTTTTCTCCATGTAGCATCTCAAAAATAGATTTGACAATTTTAGGGGGTTGATTGCCTTGGGTTTTTAGGTGTCTGTATTTTTACAAAGCAAGGCTATGTGGGTTGCAACTGGCAAAAAGCTAAAAGCGGCAGATGCAACAAAGCTTGGCACGGGCAACTTAAGCAGACAGGGAGCATTGATCAAGCATATTTTAGAGTGGATAATTAATACTGCATTTCAGCTTCCTTGAGCATCTCCCCCAACACAATGTATTTGAAAGTGTGCAGATAGTTTATCAAACATGGCAAAGCGATCACACTAGAGAAATCAGACACAGACCCACTGGCGTGTGTGGATTTAAAACAAACAAACAAGAATACTTAAATCTAGATTTTTTCCAGAGATGGTGGCAAGTCCCTGATCAAAACTTTCAGTCTGGCAAGAACAGGATTCGCAGGTTTATTCATGTTATTTCCCAGGCAGACCAATTCTGCATAAGCAGAGCATCAATCGAAGTCTAAGTACTTAAGGATCCTGACTCCATACAGATTCTTCCTCTGTTTCAAGTTCACCTCATTTTTCCAGATGCAATTCCAAATCCCACAGTGATTTTGCCATTTCATACAAAAGGCAACGGAAAAGCACGTTTCCTCAGTTCACAGAAGAGAATCGAAAGGCACGTGAGGGAGGCAGCAGGAAAGAGCCCGTTTGCAAACTCACTGCAACAAACCCAGCAGAAAAAGAGCGACATTTCAGAAAAAAAGAGTGGTATTTTTGGAGCTCTTTTGGCTAAACTGGTACCAGACAGGATGTGAGCATCGGTCGCCACGCACAGAGGTTATTCAGAATAACAAGTTCAGGCCCAGACCGGGTCTTTCACCCAGCAAGGAAAGAGTGGGAGGAAGGCAGCAGGGCAGGGAGAGAGAAGCTGCTTTCAGCTCACCCAGGGCAGCCCTGCCTGCTTCGGCTTTTCCCCAGTCTCTTGCTGAGTGAATTCTCTTAGGAGCAGTCGTTTGCAAGAGCGATGTTCACAGGCAGCCCCCATGAAATAAGGCTGCACGGGAAGCCTGTGTGTGCTTCAAGCATGCCAGGAGGAGGAGGAGAAATGACAGGAAAACAAGACCACGGACAACCTCAGCAGCATTAGCAGCCCTGAGAAGGAGGAGTGGGGCACTTGTCCAAAGAGACACTGTCTCAGAAAGGAACAATTATTTCTTGCCTTGAACATGAGAACAAGAAGAAAAACAAGAGTTTGGAGGAGGGGAGGGGGGGAAAGAGAAGACAACAGTGTTTGATGGAGTCCAGAAACCTCTGGAAATTTAAAAAGCAGTATCAACTTCTACACTGGGCTAGCTCACCCTTTTCACCCTCATACTCCTTGGTATTTTCTAGCAAGCTATTACTCATTCTCACCTTTGTATACAAGAAGGCTGCTCATTGATACTGCACAAGGGTCATTAGTGCTCAGTGATTACACATCAGCATATGAATTTATCTGACTTACTTAAGGTGCCTGGAAGTGGAAGGAAACAGGGAGAAACTTATTTCTGAGCAGACTCCAGTAATGAAAATTGACAACTTGCTCAACATCAGATGCTGATGTTGTGAAGAGTTCAGAAGTAACAAGGAGGAGGAGATGCTTGATATTCTTAGAAGGATGGAAAACTGTTTTCCTACAAATTATTTATGATCAGCTATGTCTTTGAACAGATCTACCATCTAAAGGAAAAGAAAATCTCATTTAAGGATGTCAAAGCAAGGCTATTTTTATGACACAGGTGTCATGCAAACAGGCCTGCTGTGACCTGAGTCACTGCTCCAGGTCTCCTGTGATCTTTTTCTCTATCGGTTTCACACAGGAAGTCTTCATATTTGACACACCAAAAATAGCAGATGGTTTACAAATGAAAATCTTGCTTCAAAAAAGGTTGCAACTTCTTTTCCAAAATGCAAATATACTTTCAGCACAGTGCAACAATGACTTCCAGCACTTGCCCCTGCCACGCGCTCCTCAGACAGACATTTACCAACAGCTCCATTTCTAGTTGATGCAAGCAAGAAAATAAATGAACTAAGAGGGGGAAAAAACCCACAAAAATAGCGACTGGAAATGAATACCCGAGCGTGAAAAGCAACCAAAAATAATGTACGAACTCCCTTACAGACAAAAACGCATAGCTAGAAAAAAAATGAGGTCCAAACTGCTGAAGGCCCTACCCGAAGACTGTGCAAAAAGGAAGGGGCACCTTATAAATTGGCTCCATTCATCCTACTGATGATGAAAAACTTTGACACCAGTAATCTTACCTTTCAGAGTTTACAGGCTGAGGGAGTTGGGTCTGTTCAGCATGGAGAAGAGGAGGTTCTGGGGAGACCTTACAGTGGCCTTCCAGTATCTGAAGGGGGCCTACAAGAAAGCTGGGGAGGGGCTGTTTGCAAGGGCTTGTAGTGATAGGACAAGGGGCAGTGGTTTCAAGCTGGAAGAGGGTAGGTTTAGACTGGATGTCAGGAAGAAATTATTCACAGTAAGTAAGGGTGGTGAGACTCTGGAATAGATTGCCCAGAGGAGCTGTGGCTGCCCCCTTCCTGGAGGTGCTTTAGGCCAAGTTGGGTGGGGCCTTGAGCAACCTGGTCTAGTGGGGGATGGCCCTGCCTGTGGCAGGAGGGTTGGAACGAGACAGTCTTGAAGGTCACTTCCAATCTTAATCATTCTGTGAATCTATAATGCACCAAATTCTGCTGCGAAGCAGTAATCACCCCTTGAGTGTGCTGGTGGTGTGAAAATCCACCGTATTTGCTTCACAGAAGAAAGTCAGGTACACCAGCTCCAAGGCACCGGCCTATGGAAAAGAGCTGGCATCCTTCAAAATGTCCTTTTTCTCTTCAGTCATGCCCAGTGACCACAAACACTGACACCTGCACTGTACAGAAAAGGATTTCTGCAAGTGCTGTGTTTTCCTTGCAAGACTCACCGGGGCGATACTAAACACATCACCACCAAAAGAGTCTGAAAGAAACTTGGCAGATCACAGCTTTATTGTAGGATCCAAAATCTGCCTTTAACATTGTCCATCTGTAACATTTTTAGCATGCTGGGTTTCTAGGTTTTTCTATTATGAAATGGTGCAAAATTGGGGGGGACACGACACAACACCAAATCAAAATGTTTCCAGCTGTCTTCACTTCTGCAAAAGATCTTAACATAAGGCCCACATCTTCTCTTCCATATTTTTAAATAACGACACCAATTTTCAGCAAATTTCCTAGCTTTTAAGGCCCAAACAAATAGCCCCCACACTATTGGTATTACACACACCCCAACCCCAGATGCTAACATTACCTGGTCTAACTTAAAAGCCACGCGACACACACAAAGAGAATTTATTTGGGTAATTATAGAATTCCCTCCCTCTCCAAAGAAAACCAAGGCCGAGGCTACAAGTGGTACAGATCGAAAAGCCATCTAAAACACCTCTGGAACTACTTTACTGTTCAGCTTGATGCCAAATGACAGGAATCAACAGAGTCAAAATGGGGAAAAACACCCAAGAGTTTACTGATGAAGCCATTCTTCCTCTTTTTAACACATGTCTAAATTAAAAGATTCAGAGCACAAGTCCAGCAGCAAGTTTGTTTATAAACTGGTTTGTTTATAAACTAGTGAAGGAGCAGATGGTTAGTTAGACACAGGTATTTTAGCTGGGGGGAAGACGATGACATTTTCCTATTTTTCTCCCTTGTCAGCAGAAAAACAGGATGAGAAAGCAAGATCTCTCCTACATTTTGAATCTTACAAAGTAAAACCAAAGCTTTCTAAATGAAAATTTTATATCCTTTCTCAAATAAGAATGGAGAGAAATGGTCGTAATTACATTTCTGCTTTTCCAAATTCAGAATAACTCAGCTTTAAAAGCCAACAGCCAATGACTTGCTAAGCCAAGAACAGGGAATTTTACTCCTTTAAAGAAAAGCAGCGTTGCCCAATAGGCAGTGATGTCTTAGACGTGTATTTGGAAAACCTGAAAGAACAAAACGTTAGCCAAAGTGGAGGTGCTGGTTTGTTGCAAATTTAAACTAATTAGTAACCAGTTGTGGCAACAGAGCACACCTGTCCTAAAGCCTAAAGAAATTTTGCAGAGATGTACCCCTAGAACAGCTTCTTATTCTCCTAGTGCAGAGATGCAAGGAGATAGAGAGCTCTGTGTGACAACCCAAATCTACACTAGTTTTTGTTTCAAATATTATCTTAAAAGCATTTAAATGATCTAAAACCTATGAATACGTAATGCTTTTTGAATAGACAATATATTTTTACAGATACAAAAATAAATGAATTTAAGCAGAAAAGGAGGTACAGCCTGAACAATAATATGCCATTTGTCTCAAGTGCAGGGAGCGAGCCCTGTACGGAGTCTTCTGTGCAATTTATCTCCATGTTTCTCTCCTCTTCTGCTGCTCTGCAGCCAAAAGTCTAGAAAGTATTAGAACTTGACACAAAACTGTGAAAACAAATCTACCCTCTTTTACAACAGCAAAGTCTGTGTATTTAACCCTGAGCACTGAGGAGGAAAACATTCATCTTTAGAGAAGGGGGATAACAAAGAGAAAACCCAAGTCAGTCAGTCCAATGAAGTAATTACGTAACAGCAAATGTGTTACGTTAATTGCCAAAACCAGGAAAAAAACCAAAAATACCCCAACATTTTGGACAAGTTCATCTAACTGCTTCAAAACAAACCATACAATGCTGAAAGCACCAGCATTTGCCTGATTCCCAGCCATTCTGGCCACATCCTGACTCTCAAACTTCCCATCTCTCCCAACTAGAGACTCAAAATTTGCATTTCCAGTGCACACTGTGTATTCCCCGCCCCGCCCTCAGCTGTGCAGGCAAGCCAACGAAACACTTAACGCTATCTTGGTTGCATATTAGGAAAAAATTCCTCACTGACAGGGTTGTCAAGCACTGGAACAGGGTGTCCAGGGAAGTGGTGGAGTCCCCATCCCCAGAGGTATTCAGAAGCCATGTAGATGTGGCTTCTGGACATGGTTTAGTGGTGGACTTGGCAGTGTCAGGTTTACGGTTGGACTTGATGGTCTTAAAGGTCTTTTCCAATCTAAACAATTCTATGGTTCTATGAATAGCTCCTTAGTGCTAAAGTACTTCAGGAAGGGTGGAATTATGTAAGAATCATATCATTATTTCCAGTCAAATTTATACATAAACATGATCTCTGAAGGGGATTCCTGCAGAACTAAATACCTTTTGACTCAGGAGCTCTGTACCATTTTCTCCCAAAGTCTTAAGCGTTAATTGTAGCTCCATCTGAGCCGGCAGCACGCAGCTCTTCAAGTCATCAAACATCCCTCTCCAAAAGCCTTCAAAGTGCTCCCAGGAGCCGTGAGGATCTCTGGAAGCGCAGAGCTGCTGTGTTATTCCAGGGCTGGAGAAGGCTGCACGCAGACACTGCTACTAAGGAGAAGCTTTTCCTGCTCCACAAGGGCTTTATTCCTAAAGATGAACCGTGCAAGAACTATTTAGTTCTCCCCAACATTTTAAACAGAACAGATGTAATTGCAAAACTGCTACGTTTATTCTGTTCTGTATCACTTCAGGTTTACAGTGATGCTCACCTCCCTCCACCTAATCTAAAACCAGAGCATTTCATAAATTATTTCCCTAGCTTTACTGGAACTCACATAACCTAAGGAAAGGTATGTTTCCACTCTCCAGCCTAGTGGGTGAGGAAAAGAGATTTTAAAATGTAAATGAGAAAAAAAAAATAAAAATAAAAACCTAGATGGTAGCCGAGTACCTAACCCCAGTCTTGCATTAAGCCCCGCAGCCTCTACACGTTGCACTGTAGGCATTTTCTTTTCCCCCCACTGTAAATTCAGGAAAACATTTCCAATGGTTGCCTCATCTCAGTGAGTACTCTCCCACAGTAGGCAGCCGCAGGATCTCACAAAGAGAGCTCTGGAGGAGAGCCTGGTTTTGTGTTCATAGCCTAAATGAGTGTGAATTCAGCATTCAACCGGATTCTCTTACACAAAATTCCACCAGTAAGTTTCTGCTCCACAGATACTTTTCCATGCCATTCCGCATACAGAAGGCCATTCATTCCTCTGCTTACCAACAGCCATCTTTCAGCAAGTTACACCAGCATTTCAAAATCCTGGGCATACTCAGCTAGTGGTAAATTGTTATCGTTCACGGCTGCAACAAAATACAGCAATTCAGCAGGCCACAGATAGTGCTTGGCTATCTTAAGTCACTGGTTGAGGGCAGCAATTTGGTTTCTTTTCTACTGCAGCAAGGAAAAACCTACTCACATTTAAGATCCTTGGAATGAGTCCTCCCACAAATTCCTGCATCAGTTCACAAGACCAAGTTTTCGTAACACCCAGAAGGGAATTTGAAGAACATAACTAACAAATTTAAATGCACTGTCTCCAAAATTAGTATTATGGATAACTGAGTAAGCTCCAGGGCCATCGTTTAAGGTCACAACTGCTACTTCCCACAGCTCTCAATCTCAAGTCTGCTGCTGTTTTCTCTGGAGCGAATCAAAAGCAGTGCTTCTGAAGTCAGGAGTCCAAATCGGTGGGAGAACAGAAGAAAACAAGGAACATTCCAGCCCAGGAAGGGTTAGTAGTGACTTATAAAAAAATCAGAGGGAAAGGAAATTATGCCAAAGTAGGAAAGTCATTCCCCTTCTTCCTCCCAATGGCTGCTTACCTTATGTGACCTCTATCACCAATGAATCTGACACCGCTTACGCCTATCAGAAACGCAGGACTTTGTGGAAGCTAGTTGACTTGCCAGCAAGTAGATAAAACCTGTCCGCATCCAGACCATTACAAAATGTGCTTATTCTCCAGAAAAGATCCCCCCAGGTTTATTGCCACTGCAATAACCTGCAGTAAACGAGCAGGCATGGCAGCAGTGATGAGCACGGTGTGGCTGCAGTATCCCAACTTCCAGGCACCTCAGCAGCTCCAGCCACTTGACCAGTAAGATCTGAAGGCAGGCTAAGAGGAATGCCAGCCGTGCCGGCAGGGCAGAGCCAAGGCACTCTGCGCTCCCGTGCGTCACTGAGGGTGAAAATCGCTGTGGGCTTCAGTCCCGGACACTAATTTTGCTCAAAGGGAAAACACCTCAGGAAGCTCTCGCTGAAAGCAGCACAGCTGAGGAGGGTGCTTCTTGCCCTCATCTACGAGGCCAGTTAGTCCCAGGCCAGCTGAGTGGCAAGTGGGCCACCGTCTAACAGCAAAAACGTTTCTGCTGCTCCACAAGAGCTGCCTTTGTCTCCACAATTAAGGAAAACACACGATACTAGTCTTAAAGGTCTTTTTTTCCACACTGGAGAAAACACACAAAGGAATTAAGTCAGGAGAACGAAGATATGAGACTGACAAAAGCAGATGTACAGGATTCATTTTACTTTTAAAGCATCGAGGACAGAGACTCCTCAGCGTCCCTGAACAGACCGACTGTGTTCTCTGTTGCTTGTCGATTAAGCACCGCCAGACAAATGCTGTGATACCTCCTCTCTCCCCCAGCCCACCCGTAATCATTTCTCACTACTGGAGCTGAGCAGGTACCCTGCTTTTGGCCAGCTTTGAGGCACTGGGGGATGGTTGAGGCAGGTGGGGAATGGCTATGAGAGGGACTGAAAATAACAGGGAAATAGATTGAATGACAGATGTTAAGAAGCAAAATTAAACATTTTTATCCTTCAGAACAGAACTCAAGTACTGAATCATAACACGCCAGTTGCTACTACTGAAGGAAGTAAAATCTCACTGTTCTTAAACTACTCAATAACAAACTGACTTAAAACAGAAGTAGCAGAAAACCAGCAAAATTCACATGTATCTCACTAAAGCAAACTTTCTTCAGAATCTTCCTTCACCTAGAAGACAGGAGACTTGACTTATGCTGGTTCAAAAGACCAGACGGAAAGATAAAAGCAAATACTTAGAGAGAATCTCTACTAGCTGAAAATAAAATTACATGGAAGCATGCAGCAATCTTTCCCTAGATGCATACTGAGCACAACTGAACTCGAAGCAGCCATGTGGGGGTTTTTTTTAAGCAAATCTTCTTTAAGCGAAATGTTCACCAGAATAACTGCATCATAATATATTGCTTTCTTACAGCTCCATACTGCGCTTGCACTACAACATCACGTAGCAGCGGTCTGCCCGATCTTGAAGTGACAGAAGTCAGTTACTTCTACACACCAACCCACCGCTGATGAGCACACAAAGAAATAGCAACAAACCGAATTAAAAATTGTCACATCGGGTTTCTTTTTCATAAGGATTCCAGCTTGCATTACTTTAGACCGTTGACTTCTTTTAACTAGATTTATGATGAAGATGCAGCAATTAGCTGAAAATAACACAGAAGGAGCAGGTTCGAGTAGCTTCTGTAGTTCGACTGCTTCTTAGATCCCACTGGGCCAGTCATTGGAATGACTTTACCAGGAATGCGGAGCTGCCGCAGGAAGGAGACAAGGTTCCAGCTGCCTGGGTCAGCGAATGAGATGCAGCAATTGCCTGAAACCAGAGCACGGGAAGGAAGCTTCTCCGGCAACTCAAAGGCTACTTCAGGCTGCCTGAAGAGTATTTTCAACTACTCAATTATTTTCAACTGCTCAATTACGATCAGGTCTTTTAAAAGCTTTTTTTCATCAGGTCTTCACACAGGAAAAGAAGCCAGGCAGCACAATTTACTGTGCTCTTTCACTCAATGCAAAACACTTCACTTCCCTTTTAGGAAAGGAAGGAGGAAGTCTTAGGGACACGTATTTTGTACTTAAAATGGATTCTTTCGTGTTTTGTTGTAAGAGCTGAAGTGTGAGACAGAAGAGCTCAGAGCAGCGAGCCCAGCTCATCTCCAGTGTTCAGCCACAAACGGACGTGGCACAGCCACCATGGTGGGCCTGGTGCTCAGGGACACGTCTTGCCTACTGCTCCTGGAGCTGCACAGCGATCCCTTGCCTTCCTTCATGGGCACGTAAAGTGCTCCTGTCCCAGCACCAGCCAGGCCTCCTGTGCTCAAACCAGAGTGCAGCCCCAGGATCCAAGCTTCACCTGCTGGCAGTGACAACAGTTCCTTAGCCCTCCGAGAGTAAGGAAGAAATATAGGTGGTGATGGGGTTGTAAAGAGAGCTGCACAAAAAAAGCTTGACAATCGATTTTATGGCCATCCTTCTCTCTTCCATAACACCTTTACAGAGGATCCACAGCACAGCTCCACTGCCAATATTAAAACTTTGGGACAACAGAAAGAAACAGATCTTAGAAGCTGAGAAAACACACGTGTGTTCACACACATCTCGTACAGCTTTTTAAGAACCATTCCACTCCTGTTGTATGGGCCCAATCCTGCACCAAGCACCTATCTGACTAAACATACAAGCAGCCCCAGTGATTTAAGGACCCCCTCAGAGGGAGGCGCATCCCCTGCCTCTTCCCTTCCCTGTCCTCTCCTGCTGCCGACAGGTCGGCTCTGGCCTGGCTGAAAGCCATGGGCACAGGTTCACACCAGATTAAACAGCGCTGAGCCCGTGGCCTGTGCTGACACTGATGCTCCTCTGACCACATTAACCATGAGCTACACAGGGAGCTCAAAATGAATCCAACTAAGTTCACTGAAACAAAACCAAACACCAACAGTTTTCAGCCCGCTGATCGCGCAGTGACACACGTGGCGCGATGAGCTCGAGAGGGGCCGGCAATACAGCCCGGGATCAATCTCCCAGCAAAGGGAATAGGTGGCCAGGTTGAGCAGGGACCATGCCTGATGGTGGCAGCTCAGACTTCGATCACTTTAAATCAGCTGGAAAATACCACAAACAGCCACTTCAACAACAAACAGCACAGGCCTGCTCCTAGCGGAAAACCAAAAGAAATGTCTCCAGCAGAAGAAAGCCTCCCATTGTATTTAAACCATCGCTCTGCACAACTGTCTGTTGGACTGCTCTGTGACCTGAATTGGGGCATTAAGCTGAAAAGCAACTCAAGAATTAAAAAAAGAAAGATAAAAATCCAGCCAGATCAGATCTGTGACCAGGTCGCTGGTTTGTCACAGAAACACAAAAGCTTATGTGCAAGGAAGGTGCTGGAGCAAGCACCTTCGGGAGCAAGGGAGGTGTCACCACGGCTGAAAATGGACTCACCGATCCCATCGCAGCTCAAGTCCAGCAGGTACCAAGTGGGTCACTCCTGCTTTCCGGCGGCGGGGGGCTCTGTCAGTACCACTTAAGACACTTGGTATTGTCTTTGCTGTGGGGCACAGACCCAGCCAGTCACTCCAGTTTATGCAACCGCAGTAGCCAGTCCCCTCTGGTAGGTCAACAGCCTGTCAATGTGCAACTAACACCCCAGTGACCCAGAGGGGAGCCTGCCCATGGGCTGTACCAACCAACGGCCAGACAACATAAATCCCTTTGGTAGAATATGCAGAGGGCTTCTTGGATACTGTCAGCTCTTCATCACTACTTCAAAAATAACTGATTACACTTCATACAGCTCTAAAGCAGTTAAGACAAGCAGACTCCACTGCAGAGTAAACTGATGTAAAGTCAACCAGCTGGAAGCATGTTATTCCCATGCAGTTTTAGAAAATCTATTATTTAAATAATCTGTATAATTGCTAGGGTTTCTACTTCAAAAATAAAAGCAAAAGGGTTAAAGAAAAGTTCTCCACAAACCGTCTGATATCTGGAAACCTCGTATTCTCTCCCATCGAATATCTCCCCTGTGAGGAAAGACTGAGAGAACTGAGGCTGTTTAGTCTGGAAAACAGAAGCCTGAGAGGGGATCTGATTCAGGTCTATAAATAGCTGAGGGGTGGGGGTCAAGTGGAAGGGGCCAGGCTCTTCTCTGTGGCGCGCCCTGGGATAGGACAAGGAATAACGGGTATAAGCTGGAACACAGGAGGTTCCACCTCAAGAGGAGGAGAAACTTCTTTGCTGTGGGGGTGCCAGAGCACTGGAACAGGCTGCCCAGAGAGGTGGTGGAGTCTCCTTCTCTGGAGACTTCCCAGCCCCTCCTGGATCTGTTCCTGTGTGGCCTGCTCTGGGTGATCCTGCTCTGGCAGGGGGCTTGGACTCGATGATCTCCAGAGGTCTCTTCTAACCCCTGACATTCTAGGATTCCATATTGCAGCATAGCTCTAGAGATTTTATGATTGCTCTAGAATGAGATGACCCTCATTTCTCTAAATACCAATTTGAGGAGCAAATTTCTGATACTGGAGAGCTTTTTAGACAGACTGAGGTATAAGAAAATGGATTTCAAGTTAAAGTAGATGAATTCCAGCTTAAAAACACATCTCCTTTTAACAATTTGGAAACGAACAGTCGAATCAGTTCATTTAGGACACTGTTTTAGTAATAAAGTCAACATCAGCTGAAGCCTTTCACACGGATCTGAGGGGTTGCTTTGTTGCAGGGGTTGGTTTTTGTTTTTTTTTTTTTACTTTAGCTCCACCTGATGTTAAAAATGCAGTGAAATTCTGACGCATGTTTTATTTGGGTCAGTCTAGGTGATAACAATACTAAAAATGGAAGAGTTCATTTCTATCGCCAGTGTGCCACTGATCTTTCACGAGAGATATTCTTGAACAATCACGCTAAAAGCATGAGGATTGGGGCCCTGTTTTCCTCGCCTTTGTGCATATGCAGATTGGATTAGGAGATTCTAAGGAAGAAGAAGCAGGCTCCTTTTCCTCTCATTCCAGCTAGTGCTTATCTTCCTGCAGGGTTTTACCTGTCAGAAGCCCAGATATTATCACATCAGAGGAAAAGATGTTGGCAGGAGGGACTCCTAAGAAGTCTCCTGCGCCCAAAGGGTCCCCCTAGATCTCGTCAGGTGCCCTGGCAGAGCACTTAGGAGAGGCAGTGCCTTAGACAAGGACAAGCTGGGATGTCAGCTCTCCCAAAGCCCAGGGACCACTTGGATCCACCCGAGGAGTCCTCAGATCTCAGAGCCTGCTCCAGACGGAGGAGGAGCCTGGCTGGATCTCCATGACCCAGTTATGGACCACGTACTTCTAAGAATAACTTTCACATCAAGCGAGGAGAATTTTCTTCTCCCGCCCCCACAAACACATCCTTTACCCTCATTAAACGTTTATCAAGACGTCCCTCAGCACGAGTGCCAAACAAACCTTTAAGAGACTTGAATTTCTTCAGCATGCACACAGCCAGGAGCACGTGTGCATTTCCCTCTCTCAGACAACACAGAGCAGACACAAAGAGGAACCCTCTTAACAGGATGGATGCCCGAAGCAGCACAGACCAGGGAAAAGATGGCAGAATAGTGGAAAAGAGCATGGGACGAGAGCAGCAGCTTCTATCACCGCCGGCTGCTCGAGACAAAAAAAAAAAAATTGCAGAGAAGCCAATGAGGTCAAACACCCTTTCCCTCTCATTTGGTAACAACGATTGAGAAAGTTTGCATTCATAAGAGGCCCAGATGTATCACATGCCCTGAAAATACAATCCTAGCGGCCTCTGTTTGAAGCAGAAATCCCGACAGGAATAAAACAAATCTTCAAGAGGGTAAAAAATAGGGCTTCTAACAAAATTTTTCAGCAGTCCCTTAGCTAGAGCAGCACTAGTGGGCGCAGCTCTAATTACAGCAAACCTACAGAAAGCATCTGAACTAGCTGAGCCCTTTCCCTGCAAGCAGAGAAGCTGCCACATCAGTAACTCCGTTGCTAGGGCAACTGCTTACTTTCCATATCAACTGCAAACTCGTTGCTATGGAGACACATATACAAGAAAAATTCCCCTCTATAGCCAAGGACCAGATGGTAGGAAAGTCAAGGAAGTCAAGGGCTAAGGGGCTGTACTAAACGGGACACGCGGCAGAGGACGTTTAGATCTGTACGTCCACAATAGGATTAATCCGAATGACCGAATTCACAGGTCCAGCAGTATAAACAAAGCCAGGGAACTCCTCGTCTACTCCCCATCATGTGACACTTCATACTCTGGCCAACTATTATCAAACTGCTGAGCTCAATGCAAAGAGGTTTGTACAATCGAGGGCTCAGCATTTTCTTGTCTTCAGCCCGGCTCTCTGTCTCGATCCGGGAGACGAGGCTGACGGCAAAGCGATGCGAAGAGCCGCTCTGTCGCCTTGCCAGGTGAGCCTGATGGCACTGCAGCTGAAGGGGAACAACAGCAGTGCAGCAACAAACCCAGGGAGAAAAACGTCTCTTCCCGGCTTTCCACACCACAACTAAGAGCGGCAGGACAGGGCAAGTAAAAACTACACTGACGCTGCCTGTAAGTTTTCTCTCTCTCTACCGAGGCCCTCACACCAGGAAATGCAAGCGTTTACAGGCAGGCAGAAAAAGCTACACACTATTAAATACATGTTTATTCCCATGAATATAAATTAGTGGAACCCAAGACTGAGAAAACTACTATGCAGAGGGAATTAAAAAAAAAAAGAATTAAGTGTTCAGTAGAACTTTTTTTTTTAGAAAAATGATTACTGAAAGGCTACACAAACACTGGAAAGCACGGCTACGAGAGGAAAAGCTTCCAGCTCTTCACAGCGTGTCAACGCACATCAACCAGCAAACGCCTGCGATTCCCAGCGCTGATTAACTCCTTCTCTCCATACTGTACATGTTGCTGAGCCTATCTCGTTAGCATTTTATAACACACCATTTGCTAAATGTTGGGGGGGGGGGCAGGGGGCATCCCCATAAAAAACAGTAAGACAGGTTGACTCCAAACCTGCAGTTTGCAGAATCTGGCCGCGAAGGGGAGGAAGTGGCTGGAAATGATTCAGTGTCCCACGGCTCTGCCCCAAGCCCCAGCCCCAAATCAGGTAACTCTTCAGACGTCTTCCTTCTGAACAGCAGAGATGTTTGCCTCAAATCAAACCCAAGTGTGCACGTGCACACATACAAGGTTATTTTCAACGCCAGCAGTTGATGTTTACTGCTTTCCAAGTCCACAATTAGCTGTCGAGCACCTGATTCAGCAACTCTGTCGGAGCGCCAATTCTGCACTCGGGACTCGTCTGCCATGTCCCCTGGCCAGGACACGAGAAAAACCCAGCCGGGGATTTGAACCACCTGCCTTGGTGCATTTTACATTTGAGATCCTCATCTCATTCACCTTAACGCTGACTACTTGCAGTTGTTACCACCTCCAGGAGGTGGAAGAAATTCTTTTCTCATAACCTTGGATTATCCAGCAACAAGTAAAACGCCCCTTCGTTATTCAGAGAGGCAAGGCCTCCCACCACACCTTGTTGTGTAGCTATGTAACCATGGCTCTAATCACAAATTCAAGACGTAGGTGACTAGTCACGCATTGTGCTCTGCCACTTTCCCGTGGAGAAGCAGCGCGTCGTGGGGTTATTGTTCATACGAGCTCAGCAGACTGCCGGAGATTTGACAGACGGACATGAAGACAAGTTCCTCATAGGAAGGAAGCTGTCATCTAAATAGTCAACTTGTAAACAGAGCAAGAGGAATAGAACAAAGCACTAATGGCAATACTAAACACATGCCTTGCTGCCAGCTACAGTATTTAATTTTTTTTTTTTATGTGAATGCCTCTTATGGTCTGGGACAGGATCATAACAGTCTGGTTATTATTTGTTATTACAGACTCACTCTGAAACAAGAATTTAAGACTCTGGCTTACACAAAACCAGACTCGGTTCAGGACCAGGTTTTTTAATCTCATACACAGTAACTAATTTATAAAAATACCAACGTACGCTGTGTGATCAGCAATATGTGGACGGTGGATCCTAGGGAGCAACATTTAAAAAAGAAAAAAAAAAAGATGAAAGTGTAAATCATTTAAAAAACGAAAGCTCCAGAGAAAAGAAAATGAAGCAATCTAAAATGTAAAGTTGCTGGTTTAGGTAAATGTGTGACTCTTCTCTAGAGTTACTCGAGCTCCCACTCCTCAGCATTTAAAGTTAAATTGCACACAAAATAGGGAGAACAGCACCACCAACAGAAGTCCGGTTTCAGGGTAACCACCTACAAGACAATCACAGCATTTACTTCACTGAAATACAAAAGCTGAGTGCACCTATTGTTTCTGCCAGGAGAAAGTGTCCACTTTCCGATCTTCAGCCAATTCTAGTGACAGACGGTCCGTGGTCTGATCTTACCTGCTACTTCTTTCCCTAACCTGTGAGCAGGCCCGTGAAAAGAATCTGCAAGCTGACACTTGTATCAGTTCACTCACACTCTGCCAAAGATTCATCCAGACCTCTGCTTCTTGAGACGGTCCCCTTTGGAAACTGATACATGCTCCCAGGCAGCGTGAGGTGGTCGGAGGCGATGCCAAAGACGGCCTCCACCGCCCGGCTCGCTTCCCCGTTCCCTCGCACGCAGCCCCTTCCTGCAGACGCCGCTGAGGATTCAGCGGCGAAACCGGGCGACAACACTGCAGATCCCAAAGTAAAAATGCGCTCCCCGGGCTCCTGCCACCACATCCGTCACAGAAGCTACACGAGCCCAGGCAGGGAACGACTGAAATCTCGGAGAACGGGAACTTTCACCTCTGACGCCAGACCTACCGCCTCTCTTTGAAGAGTTTCTCTAAAACTTGCCTGCAATGGAACAAGGCCTCATCACCAAAATTCAGAACTACTTCTCCTTGTTTAAGAGAAAGAAAAGTTTTTCCAGATTACAACACAGACCAGGGAAAAAGTAATGGACTCTTTACATAAGGCATACCCTTTCACTATACATTTGTATAAGCCAAGAACAGCAAGCAGCCTATTTATAACATGATTACATTCATCTAGTATAGCTGGAAACCATTAGCACAGCATGATAACTAAAAACAATATTTAACCACTACGCATGAAGACACCAGCTGGGGGGAAAAGAAAAAACACACACGCTGAATACTTTCTTACAGATGTCTAGACAATGAATTTAATAAAATCCGAATGAGCCATGCTAAAGAAACGCTGGCTTTCTGAATTTAATGAACTATGTTACTAGGGACAGCGTAGCATATTCTGCATTTCACCGTTACGGAAATGTTCTGGGATTAGCAGGTGAGTATTTTCAGAGCCAGGTAGGTTTCCATAGCTCCAAACTTACCTGACTTCTGTCTTTGTCCACTTTCTTAAAACACTTATTCAAGGACAGATTATGTCTCACAGAATTTTTCCATCCAGTGGGTGCGTTTGCAAAATACGGGAAGTGTTCCAAGATCCAGTTGTATATATCCTTTACGGGTAGTCTTTTGGTTGGCGAGTCCTCAATGGCCATAAATATGAGGCAGCTAAAGGAGTAAGGAGGTTTGCAGTTGGGATTCTGCTTGGCATCGTAGGGCATGTCAGAGTGGGCAGGAGACGGCGGCGTGTCGTCACCAAGGTCCTGAACGGGGCTAACGCTCCTTAGCACCGAGTCTCCAAAGCTTTTCAGCAAATTCTTGCTCTCGTGTAGCCAGTTCAAATTAGTTAGTTCCTCATCTTCCATGGCCCCTTTATCTAATCTGATGGCAGGCAAAGAGAAATCTAGGTCCTCGTCATCGTGAAGCGCCTTTGATAAATCACTATCTTGGTAACGTTGGCTCAATCCACTCGGAACGCTAATTCCGGAGCCCTCTGGCTTCTTACTGGGAGGCATGACTGGACCCATTTAGACAGCAACTTCTGGGAGAGCGAATGCAAAGGAAGGGGAGAAAGAAAAAGAGAGAAAAGTTAGTTCATAAAAAGATACTGCATAACATTTTGAAAGCTTTTGCCTAATTGGTCACTCGGCCTTTTGCCATCTGTGTTAAAAATGACGGACCCCCATAAACGCTCATCCACAGCTGCTGGGTAAAATAATCTAAAGGCAGGAGAAGAGAAGAAATTTCAGTCAAAGGGATAAGATGATAATCCCGATAACACCTTAGTTCTGCCTGTATGTGAGGACCCACACAGGAAATCCAGGAGACGCCCCTTGAATGACAAATATGTGTAACAAAACATTGAACGCTCTGACTGTAGCACTTGAATAAGGATGTGGACTTAAAAAAAAAAAAAAATTTTGAAAAATGGAGGGGCTTACGGTCAGTTGCTTCAGATTAAGTTCTGCTGTTTCACTTTCGAAGACAATACAACAGCACCATGATTAAAGTCACTCTGTCTAAAGGCTGAGGCAGACAAACACCCAATCTGACTACAGTCCGAGCTCCAACAAAACTCAGAAATGACAGCGGAGCTTCAGAAACAGCAAGGGTGGGAGAAGGGAATGCAACGCACGGTAGTTTTGGGACCACGGCCAAGACACAGGGAAACAAGCGCCAGAGGAATAGAGCACTTTAAAAAATGGATGTAAACAGAGCAGATCTTAACATAAGCTGAACTGTATTTCAAACGTGGTAGAAAACAGAGTAAGAAAGACTGCTGCGATGCTCCACAGCGGCCTGGCAGAGGTGGGATAGAGCTGCCAAGGGTACTGCTCAGCAGGCCCCAGGGCAACATCTGCCAGTGCTAATATTTGGGAGGACCTGAGCTCTTCAGAAGCTGGCTGGGCACCTGCCCAACTCAAGGGAAGCAGACAGGACCCCAAAAATTCTGCTTCAGAAGCAGGACAGGCTCCCTTAGCTTCTCCGTACAGTAAAACTGCCAGGATTTAGGTCTGGAGATGCGAGCAGCAGTCAAATAAAAACTGGAGAGTTAAGAATGGGTTTAAAAACGACGGAACTTCCTGCACAAACACTGAACTAGAGTAAAATGATTCTCTGTATCTAAAACGTATCCTCAGCAGTTCCCTGAAGACATGTAGTCACACACTCGATACTGTAAACGAAGGTCAAAGATAGATACTGCTGGTAACAACAGAACAAACCACCTACCTACAGGGAAGGAAAGAGAAGAGAAGAAAAAAAAAAAAAAAAAGAGGCAAGATAACTGTTCTGGGAAAAAGAAATTACGGACTTTGGTTTAGCCGTTACAAAAGGACAAAAAAGAAAATGCTCCTCTGGTCTTTCTATAACACCTCAAACCAAAGCAGCCATTACTAAAAAAGAAACCTACACAACTTTCTGCACAGAAGCCCGTTAATAGAAACCATCACCCCAGAAGCTCAGCAAGCAGGTCTGGTTTTATACAAATAGCTAGAAGAGGAAAAAATACAAGGGCAGATACAAACACCGGGAGGCCAAACTTACGTAGGTCCCACTTCCTAGCTTTCAAAGCGGCGTCCAGCAGAGCCAGAAGGTAAACACGAGTATTGCCAGCGTCCAGGGGCACCGGCTTCGCCCACCTACACCGCACACTCAACTTTGACTCCAAATGGAAGTTACGTCCCATGAGCTTCTAAACAGGAAAATTATATGATGGCTGACAGTAAAGTAATTTAATTGCGCTGTTGCTATGACAACATGCTGCTCTCTTTCTGTTTAATTTGCTTATTTGCCAGTATCCTCCCAAAGGGCCGTATCATACCATCCTTTTTTTCTTTCTTTCTTCCCCCCCA
>VWZK01006488.1:503284-520151 GCA_013396935.1 Baryphthengus martii | reverse complement strand
CGGCGCTCCCACTTGTACGAGTCTCTTTCCCGGCCGGCGGCGTGACGGCCGCTGGTGACGGGAGACCCGAGCAGACCGACCCCGGCCGAACTGCCATCAGCCGCGCGGCCGCCACTGAAAGCGCCACCAGGCACTAGAAGTCAACCCACCAAAGCCTTGCTTCTCCCTCCCTCCCCCCTCAGGAGGGGCAGGGGAGACGTCCCTCGACACAGAAAACACCGGGCTCCGTCCTGCGCATCTCCCAGCAGGCAATTCACGATTCCTGCCGAGGAGGGGACACCTGCAAGCCCACCACCGACACACGACTCCCGTCAGCCGGCTCCAAACACGCCTGTCCTGCTGGCTGCCGGGCAGCGGAGAGCCCAGCCCCCCTGCCGGCAGCAACAACCCCGGGATAATCCAAGGGGTGCCTGCTGCTCACTCCTGTACCGCCAAACTATGGCTCCCGCTGAGGGTCTGTCTTCACCTTGTGCAGTATAGAATAAACCGCGTTGCAGAAATCTGCAATAACTGCCCAACAAAGAAACCAGTTTATTTCTTTAGTCTACGGAAATTTGCTTTTAAAACAAGGCCTGATTTAATTCGGAAGAACAGTGCGTTTTCTCCTCTGTTATTACACCTTAACATGACTTGTATTAAGTTGAGTAAAAAATCATACCATCAGTTAAATTCATTGGAGGGAACTAACACAAGCTTGGTTTAAAAACAAAAAAGAAGTTGCCCCATCTAGACTGTACATTTAACTCGGCTGTCTCCCACGTGCAACATGCTTGATCTCAAGCAGCCTCAGCGACTCTCAGCACAGAATTCAGGTATGGCCGCCCACCCGCAAAACAAGTACGTGAAATTTGTTTCGCAGCTGATCCACAAAAGTCAAGGATTTTCCGCTCTGGGTAAACAAAGCTTGCAGATTTAGCGTACTTCAAAATTAATTCTCCTTTCAGCATATAAAAGGTCTGCTGCTGAAATATACAAACAACGTAATACGAGTTAAATACAGAGGTATTAGTAGATCCTTTCCAGTACAGCCCTGGACACAGAAATTGTCCTCAGGCTAAGAAGAAAAGCATTTTAGCCATTTTACTTAGAAAAGTTAGGACGGCTGCCTCAAGACCTTGCAGGAATTCTGTGCTGGCCCACACAGTCAATATTATCCCGCTTAACCGGGATCACCACTGCACCCTCCTGCGTGTTTATGTCCACAGTCACCTCCCAAGGCACGGGTTACTTCTTTTAATCTCTCTGACACTTGGGAACTTCGCATTTTTAGGCAAGAGTGGCAACTACCTCATTCTCAAAGTGCAGGGCTGAAAAGCGTTTGGTTGATCCTCTCAAACTAGAAATTCCTGTCATAACTCACTAAGACCTTCTCTTGGCCATAGCTTTCCCTCCCCTATCCAGTGAACTGCTACTTCGCATTCTTGCATATTTTCAAGAAGCCATGCCCGCAGCTGGATGGAAGAGCGGGAAGGATACCTATCAGGTAGCAGTGTCATCCCTATCACCCACTGGTAACCCTGCCCCGTGACTAAACCGGCCCTAACACTCCAACAGTCAGCAGACCATTAGTTTACATAGTTCTTATCTCATGGCCGTTTGGTTTCAAACCCAAACCAAATTACAAAGTCGTAACTCCACCCACCTGAATTTGCTCCAAATGCTTCAGACGTTTTCCTGAGTAAATCAACATGTCTCTCTATCGGCAAGCAAGATTTATTGCATTTATCGTCGCTTGTAAAAGTCAAGTGTCTTACAACAGAGTACCAAGAAGAATTCAGCTAATGAGAAGTATTTCTGAAGTGAGAAGGGGGAAAGCTTGCGAGATGCAGGGTAGTATGTAAAGAATACTACACATTGAGTACATTATGCATGTATCCTATTCAGATACACAGCTCAGTTCTATTAAAAATTAGTGGCAAAACTCCCCATCAGTATTGGTGGAGCAAGATCATTCCCAGAATTTTAGACCTTTTCTGCAGCGGGCAGGAATTTCCCCAGTGCGCACACTAAGAATTCCAGCGAAGGGCCACCACAAGAGACTTGCTGTGTAGACAGCAACGCCAGCGAGACGGAGCACAGGGGCCAGCAGCGGGTGACGGAGCAGCCTGGGAGAGCAGGAGGACAGCCGAGGTAAGCACTGATCTCTCGCCTCTTGGGAAGACTGTCCCCCAGCTTCTTCTGACTCTTTGCTGGAATACTTAACACAACTAATTTAAGGAAGGAGAACATAGTCTCACACAGCACCGCTGAAAGATCGTTCCCTGCCGGCTGAGAGACTACTGCAGCAGCAGAACCTCTGGAAGAGCAGGAAGAACACCTATCTGGCCATCAAGTAATTCACTGTAGTCTTAGGCGAGCCACCAAATTTATGAGAGTGCCGACTTCCCAGTTTCTAAGACAGGAATAATACTAACTCATTTAGCAAAACATTTGCAATACTGACAGATGAAAACCGCTTGTACATCAAGACCAAAGTCTCTGCCGTACAGAAGGCCGATTAGAAGTACCAACCGTGCGGAGCTGCACTTTAGCCTTGTGGGCTAATACACAACAGTCTAATCTTTCCACTCAGATTTCAGAATACCAACTGCAGATGTTGCACTATCTTATTTAATGAGGATTTCCAGCCATCTCCCTATACTCCTTTATCTCTTATCCTCCTCTAGATTGGAATCCCTGATAACCTCCCACCAGCACAGCAAGGGTCACAGGCTCTTTATCAACCCTCCAAAGCTCATCTTCCCCTCACCATCTCCATCTCCGCTGGGAACATCTTCCTTTGCTAGTATTATGACCATGCCACATGACCTTGCTAAATATTTCTACTTTCTGCCCTCTGCCCTCATCAGCCGTGACACCCCCCCTCCCTGCCCCGAGAAGGGAATCAGGAAGGGAAAGGAGACCGGTGGGTTGAAGTAGAAACAGATACAATAAAATAAAATAGTAATAATAAAACTAATATGAACATAGAGCACACAAAGTTACACTCGGTCCCCGTAGCGGTCCCGATCTGCGCACTCCCAGCAGCAAGGGCCAGAAGTCAAGCACTGCGAGCACCACAGCTCCAGTGACGCTCCGCGCAACGGTCCCAGCAAACACGAGGGTCAGCTTCGGGAGCAGAATGACGGGCGAGACCCGCCAGGGATGGCGGCTTTTGAGGAAAAGAGACCATCCCCAGCAAACTTTCCAATCTATAGTCAGTGTGACACTTATGGAATAGTGTATTTCTGCTGGCCAGCTTCGGTCAGCGGCCCTGGCTTTCGCTCCTCCAAGCTTTGGCACCTGGCTAACTCCAAGCTGCTGAAGACCTTGATCACGATGGAGACCCACATACCATGGCTGGCCACGGACGAAAACCAAGTGTCTCACCAGCTTTGCTCCCATCGAATTGGGTGCTGCAGTCTTTCTTGACTAGAAAACTGATTCTATGATTCTGTCCCAGCAAAACCAGGACACCTCACCAGTCTCACCATTCAACAGACCTGCGCTTCTTATCCTCACATTTAAGCCCCAATTCCTAACCTGATCTTTAATTGCAATATCCTCATTGGCTGGCATCCTTGTCAATGTTTATTCTCTCTACATCAGAGTCAGATTTCTTCCCCAAAGCCTGCTCTGACACGCAGCTGTACACAAAACCCTCCCAATTCTGAAAGGTTTCTGACGTGCAAGTGTTGTGGTTTAATCCTAAGCAACTAAGCACCATGCAGCCACTTGCTCACACTCCCCCAGTTTGATGGAGAAAAGGATCGGAAGAGTAAAAGTGAGAAAACTCACGGGTTGAGATAAAGACAGTTTAATAGGTAATGCAAAAGCTGCACACACAAGCAAAGCAAAACAAGGAATTCGTTCACCACTTCACGTGGGCGGGCAGGCAGGTGTTTGGCCATCCTGAGGACAGCAGGGCTCCATCACACCTAACAGTGACTGGGGAAGGCAAACGCCATCACTCCAAATGTCCCTCCCTTCTTTCTTCTTCCATCCCAGCTTTATATGGTGAGCACAGCACCTCAGAGTATGGAATATCCCTCTGGTTAGTTCAGGTCAGCTGTCCTGGCCCCGCTCCCTGCCAGCTCCTTGTGCACCTCCTCGCCGGCAGAGCACAGCAAACTGGAAAGTCCTTGACTTGGGATAAGCGCTACTTAGCAACAACTAGAACATCAGAGTGTTATCAACATTATTCTCATACTAAATCCAAAATACAGCACTGATCGGAATTCTTCTTAACTCAAGGGTTTCACTTTTTTTTTTGTCCAATTCTCCTCTCCATCCCACCAGGGGTAGGAGAGGCAGCGAGCAGGTGGCTGCCTGGTGCTCAGTTGCCGGCTGGGGTTAAACCCCGACAGCAAGGTACCTTTCAAAGACTGAAGTGGAGGGAGCTGCTGCCCCTTGTGAGCAGTGATCAGACCCTCACAGCGGGACACATCCCAGGCCCTGACATCGCACACTCACACACTCGCCCCTCGTTTTGTTCCCATTCCTCCCCCCTGCAGAATGACAGGCATCCCCCACCAGCCACGCCACTGCCAAACCGCGGTGTTCTCTGAGGCGACGGATTTCATTCCCTACAGAGCAGAAGCGTGTTGAACACCTCTGGGCACTATTAAAAAGTAAACCATGAACATAGTGTGTGTTTGCTCACTTCCTCTTTCACAACTCCCGTTCCAAGTGTTCTCCTCCAGTCCCTCACACAGAACCTGCAGTATCAAGGCCGCTTTATTTTCAACGACGCCAGACCAGCCCGCTTCTGTTGCTTGTGCCGTGCCCACTTTTGAGGCAGAGAAACAGCCATAGCTGAACTGCCACCTGGACAGCCAGAGTCTTTGCCTTGTGCAGAGATAACACATCTAGCCGGCTGACGAACAATGCCTTGCTCCGGTGAAAAGGAGCAGCTCTTGCCTTGCAGCTGCTCCGAGCGCAGTCGTACTCTGCCTTCCTGCCCCAAGCATGCACTCCCCTCTCTCCTCCAACCCAACTAAAGATATAAGCTGGACATGCAATGAAGGCCCAGCTTACTCCAGCTTCTCACAGGAGATCTATTTTTGCTTATTCACTTGAGACCATGGAATCAGATTTAAAAGGCATTTCCCTAACCTTTCCTTTAATTATTCTTCAAGTTCTCCTTTGCCCCAGCTGGTGACACAGAGCTCAAGAGGTAAGAAAAGGAGCACCGACACGAAGCTGTGTCAGAAATGCAAGCAAACAAAAGTATCAACAGCATTCCTGTTTCACGGGCTAAAATATAATCAATTTCTTCAGCAAAATCCAGAGTTTTTATGAAACGGTTCCTTTGTAAAATAATATATGCACATTTACGATGTTATTGTAGTAACACTTGCTTGCAGCTTCTAAGAAAATGAGCATACTTAGCACTAAAATTATACACAGCTGACAAGCTACCAGCTAGTGTCTCTGTACATGAGCGCGGTGGGAGGAGAGCATCACGCACACTAGTTTGTCCTCCATACATTTGTTAAAACAGGTTCATATGAGAGATGCTTTCCCAGCCTAGTTACACCAACATACCCGCACCTCAAGCACCAACCCAGCTCATACTGGCAAACGGAAGCTTCTGCCAGTGCAGTCTATTTTAGTAGCCCAGCCAGTGGGAAGTAAAATGTTGCTGGGATAAACATATCTTTACTGGAATCTTCTGCTATCATGGCTATATTGGTCTGAAATCACACCTAACCTAGCACAGCTAGCACATGAATCGCAAGACGAGCCAGTATTTCTGGTACTGTTGCACTGTTTGAAGAGGCTGAAAAAAATAAAGAACTGTTTTCTGGTGTTTGGTGCCCACACTCTTTTATCTATCTGTTGTGCAGGTGTAACGCTGCAAAATGTGGCTTGGAGTTATCTCAACATTAGCATTGAACATTTGGCTGCTGAAGTCAAAATCATAAGTAATCAGCAGAACCAGAAATCAACTGAATTTTGTTCTTAAAAGGGAGGTGGAGGAAAAGCAGCAGCCAACATCGCACAGATGTAAAGATCAGAAGTTTTGGGGAAAGCTACAACAGGGAACCAAGTTCTTTTATAAAGTTCCCAAACAGTATTGCCAAATTGAAATTCGAAAACCGAGACAAAATTCTTTCTGGACAACATCTCAAGGCCTGTCTCAGCTTTCCTGAACACAAACTGTTCATTCCATCAAGGACTTATGGGGTTTGTCCCTTCTTTGGCATCTCTGCATGTAAAATTCACTCGCAGCAAGACCTCGCAAGTAGCGAAGTCTGTATTCGCATCTCATCAAGTAAGGATCTCGAGACCTGAGGCTAAGCACCGTCTGCTATCACTAGAGCTGTAGGTGATTTTATCCTCTGACCGTTTGCTTACGCCAAGTGGATTTCCCAGCCACAATTGTACCGAGTCCCAGTTTGATCTCCAGCTCTTTGTAGCACAGGATATTGCAGGGTTCTTTCCTCTACCCACCGCTCGGCGCTACTCTTCCTGTACATGACTTGAACGCTGTTACCAAAGGAAATCCTGTGAGATGCGGGTCCAGATTCCCAGCGTGCGTCAACGCGGAGACAGCTACGAGAGCCATGAGGTGATGCAGGGATGCAGCGCAAGCACGGCTGTCCTACATTCGTGTCTGCAAAGGGGTGCTCAGCGGGTGTAGCTTTTGGGGAAATAAGCAAAGGGTCGTAAGATGATTATGCAGACTTCTATCTTTGGTGTGTTTTTAGTAGCACATACCAGTCTACCAACGCATCTGGGAGCAAGGAATGGAAAGCAAGGGAAAAATGCAGTGTAAGGACTGAAAAAGAGTCAGTAGCATCTGCAGGAAGCCTCTGCACTGTCCTGTGCTTCCCTCCAGAGCTGCAGAAAATGTGGGCTCCACAGCTCAACCAGAGAGTAGTTGCCAGGCAGAGCAGGTAAGTGAGAGTTGGGAAGCAAGGAGGAAAGGTGGCACGGGAAGAAGGCACAACTAAATCACTCACATCCCAGCAGGAACTTCTGTTGCCTGCCACACTCATGTCCTGTGAGGTGTTCCCTTGCAAGTAGATTTTGACTTCTCTGTGGTGACAGAAGTCCGTTATGACTACGGGCTGACTGACCCACCGGAGAATTAATTTATGCCAGGTCTTTTGGCACTTCTCCACTCTTGCTGGCAACAGGTAACGCCAGTTACCAGCTGCGGTGATCTGGGAGATGCGGCATATCTGACATCTCACAGATTTTCTGCCGGCAAATTTCTCATTCCACAGGTTCCTCACTAGGAGGCCACAAGGTTAGATCGGGCCTCAGCGGCCAAAGCCCTAGGAAATAATTTTGGGATTTTTTTTTTTCTTTAATTCTGCAGTCTTGTAAACATTGACAGTTAATGCCTCCTCCTAAGGCTCAGGTAGTTCCAGAATAGTTTAGCACTTCCATAAGCTTTTCACGGTAGAAAAACTGCTATGGCTGTAACAAAATTCTGAAGCACATTTGAGGCAAAAAGTCGCTTTGATTGCTTGTATGCAGGTAGAGAGCTTACTTCTGCCATATCACTTGTCACATGTCTTCAGTACTTTTTTCCATAACGGAAAAAAGAAATACAACTCGAAAACAACACGGTATCAAACCAAACGTAACATAAAACGAAACAAAACTATCGCTGGAGAAACCCGTGCAGGTTACTGGACCAGCACTGGGCAGCAGAGTAGAGGTTTCAGTAAGAACACAAAGGCCAGACGAGGCTGGAAGGAGACGAGAGCTGTCCTGCCACAAGCCGGCCCGCCGCCAAGCTGCCCTTTTGCCAACAGAAGGCCCACTGTAATAACTGCAGAACTCTTTTAAGCTCTGAAAAGGTGACTAACGAGCTCATTCAGGCTGTCTATAAATTATTCACTATGACACTGACCCCGCTCCAGACAAACAGCAAAGTAAACGTTAAATAAAGAGATTGGGAGCCTCCTCTGTTGTCAGCTTCTGTCCGTAAAACTTTTTGCAATCAAACCCCCTCTTCGCTCGATTCTGCCCCCTTGTTAAACTCACTGGGCTCTTTAGGCCTTTCGTTTTTACTACCTCTAGTAGGGTTAAAGCAGCCGCAGCTGCTACGTATCTATTTCTCTATTGCCAAGTCTTTTTCATTAGTAGTTGCAGGTAATCACAAAGCACTATAAATAGCTTTAAATTATATTCTTCAGAAATTAAAGTCTGACCTCAAAATGAAGGCCGGATCTAAAGAAGTAAGACGACAACGGCACACACATGCTTAATGAGAAGAAGCCCATCTCCAGAGCCTGTGCTTAGATACTTCTATGAACATCTACGATTTGTGCCAAAATGGAAACAGAGATCTCTAAAAAACGCACTTTTTTTTTTAGGTGCTGGACCAAAGACGTTTCTGATATGTTGAGAAACATCCCATTTCTAAAATATTTTTGTTATCCTATTTAGCATGAAATAGGAGCCAGGTTATAGTTCCACGTCAGCAGCGTGAGCAGGGGTGTTCGCTGCTGGCGTGGCTGGAACAGGCACCGGCTCTCTTCACATGGCGCTTTTCTTTGGAAGATAAATTGCTCACAGCATTTACAAGTTAAGTTTAGTAACTGGTGGCATGTTGGACTAGCAACTAAACAGTGACACTAAAGACACTGTCTTATATGACACGTATCTGATCTTCAGTGGAAAAACGTTACTTGCACCTCTGGTGACGCAACCCAACTCCAAAGGTCGGAAACAACTAGATAAAAGGGAAAGCCAGGAATTACATAGCTAAAGTCCAGTCACTGTGTAAGGCACAAATATAATATAAAACATGGCAGACGTAAAGCAACATCACAGTGATATCTAAACACAAGGGAAAAAAAGGGCTAGCAAAGGAAGTTTGAATTAATGACTGCCATTTTCACTAATCGCTTTGCTCCTTCCAAGCTGAAAACACTAACGAAGCAGAGTAAAAATTTCTGCACTATTTAAGTAAAGGACTTTACTACCTACCGACAACCATGTGATCAGTCTTCATTTATTTATATCCATGATTCTGAATTTGCCAGAGACGCAGAGAAACCCTGCTGTCTGCTAATACTGTTCCTTAAAATGATGACTGAAAAACAAACAAACAAACAAATAAATCCCCCGGCAAACACCAAGACAGGAATGGAGCAGTCTACACCACACGACGTGCAAGTCTTAACTTATCAAGAGCTCTCCACCTGACGAGATTCCTGAGCCTCTCGTGGCTGAAGGGTGTTGGCAAAAGGCTGCTCTGAAACCCTGTCACGTGCCGGACCCCACTAACCTGTCTGGCGAGCGGAGTTCACCTCCCAGTTCAGTGGTGGGAAATGGAGGCGCTTCCCGCAGCCAGCTCCCCACACCCTGCTCCTCATTTCCCTAATGAGGCCCAGCAGTGATGTCAGTTTTGCCCCAAGGTGTGATTTGGTCCAAACAAAAACAACCTACAGTTGGCTGCAAACTCAGAGGAATGCCACATCTGAGGGAGGGGGAGCAAACAAGCCGGACAGTACAGTACAACTTTCAACCACGCGCAACAAAGCCGACGTTTGGCTACAGCTGCTGATGAACCTCTTGACCGGCCAATGCCACTACTCTTGTTGAGGGTGCCACAGACAACTTTGACCTAAGAGGTCATCTGGGCAACCCTGAGACATCAATCTCAGCACATTCACGCAAGACTCCCATACTATGGGTAGGGTGCACCGCCAGCACCAGCCAAATGGGGAACCCTCACCACCACCCTGGGACCTGCTGATGTTGCTGAGGTGACCAGGACAAACTCAGCCCAATCCAGACACGCACGGCTGTTACCTGTACCAAAAAAACTGCTTCTGTAACACCTCCTCCCCCTTGGCTCTCCAATCCACAGAATCTCACGGCTCCCAAGACACCAGCATGTGGCCATCTGTCAGGAAGGTTGGGCTCCTCTGTGCGTTGGTCAGATCCTTACAACAAAGAACAACGATTTCTTACCAGAAACCAGCAAATTCAGATGTTCACAAAGCAAAACAAGGAAAAGTTGTGGTGTCTCTACTCATCTACCACCACACACAGGTCCCAAAGACAGTTAACATTTATACACTGCAGCAGCTACAGGGAGAGTCATCAGAAGAGCGCAGGTTCACAGCGTCTGTAAGCACTGCTCAGATGAGGCCAGAGCATAATACACTTACTACCCTTTTACTTATTTCTGTTTACCATCACAACTAATGCAGTAGTGGAGAAGGCAAAACAAATGGGCTTGAACAAGCACCATCATCAACAACTTACTACTTGCTCTCCTGCCACAGCACTGGTCTCGCACACTCCCTGCGCCCAGTCGCGGTTGACTCTGGATTCTCATGCATACCCATCAGATTTCAGGAGCCAGGGATGTGCTGCGCTCACATGTGAAGCGTGAGACTGCAACTGGGCCTAAAGACATTCTCTATTTAGAGACTTCCCACAAATCCAGTGTGGGAAGGGGTCCCTGACACATCACCTGCTCTGGGAAGGTAATCCCGGCACGTGCCCCCTAGCTATGGACCAAGAGCCTGGAGTGTAAAGTACTGAGCAAGCAAAGGGAAAAAAAAACAAAACAAACAAACAACTGTCTCTGCATCAAAATGCTGTAGTGGTTTTGTATGGCAAGGTTCGGGTAGTTGGGGGGCTACAGGAGTGGCTTCTGTGAGAAGCTGCTAAAAGCTTCCCCCAGGTCCAACAGAGCCAATGCCAATCAACTCCAAGACGGACCCATCACTGGCCAACCAGTGACAGCAGTAGTGCCTCTGGGACAATGTATTTAAGAAGGGGAAAAGACCCACCCAAAGTGAAACTGCAGCCAGAGAGGAGTGAGAATACGTGAGAGAAATGACTCTGCGGACACCAAGGTCAGTGAAGACGGAGGGGGAGCAGGTGCCCCAGGTGCTGGCACAGAGATTCCCCTGCAGCCTGTGGTGAAGACCATGGTGAGGCAGGCTGTCCCTTTGCGGCCCAGGGAGGTCCATGGTGGAGCAGATAGTGACCTGAAGCCCATGGCGGACCCTATGCCAGAGCAGGTGGATGCCTGAAGCAGGCCATGGAGAGCTTGTGCTGGAGCAGGCAGGATCTGTGGGGCCCACGTTGGAGCAGGTTTCCTGGATGGACTTGTGACCCCAGAAGGGACTCACACTGGAGCAGTCTGCTCCTGACGGACTGCACCTCATGGAAGGGTCCACGCTGGAGCAGTTCACGAAGAAGGGCAGCCCATGGGAAAGACTCACACTGGAGAAGTTCGTGGAGGACTGTCTGCCGTGGGAGGGACCCTACGCTGGAACAGGGAAAGTGTAAGAAGTCCTCTGCCCAAGGAGAACGGAGCAGCAGAAACGCGTGATGAACAGACTACAAAGTCCATTCCTTGTCCTCCCTGTTCCAGTGGGAAAGAAAATAGAGAAAACTGGGAGTGAAGTTGAGCCTGGGAAGAAAGGAGGAGCCGGGGGAAGGAGGTTTAGGATTTGGTTTTTATTTCTCATTACCCTAGTCTAATTTGATAGGTAATAAATTAAATTAACTTGCCCGAGCTGAGTCTCTCTTGCCCATGACAGCAACTGGTGAATGATCTCTCCCCATCCTTATCTCAGCCCACGAGCCTTTCATTGTATTTCCTCTTTCCTGTCCAGCTGAGAGGAGTGGTAGAGCGGCAGCCAGGGTCAACCCACCTCAAATGCTTATTAGACAAATTCAAGAGCTAACAGGGGAAAAAAAAAAAAAAGAGGACAAGGTGGCAAATTTGGCTACTTAGGTGCGCACCACGGGATTTGGAAAAGGCCTGCATACTTTTATTGGACTTTTTTTTGATGGGTCTCCTAACATACCTGTACCCCCTGACTTGCCATCTACAAACCCCTCTGGACTTGCAGAACAGCCTCTGTCAAGTAGCTGATCTCCACGAGTGTGCAAGCACGTGCGTGCAGGGAGGTGTACGCATCATGTACGCGACGGCAACTATGTGCTCACATCTCTTCAAGACCAGGATTTGAGTTGTTAAGCACCCCGAGGGGGTCCTCTCTGAAGTTAATAGGCTCTACTTGAACAAGGTTTCTTCTTTCACAGGTCAGGCAAATGGAACAAGATCTTGGAAGTGTCCAGATGGAAATTCATGCCTGTGCTTGCCTTACTGCGTGGGAATGCTGGTGCCTGTAGAGTCCTTCGGGAGGTGGGCTGAAGCTGCTCTCAGGTACCTCAGTGCACGGTGGCTCATATGCACTATTGGACCGCACCGTTGGATTTACACCAGTACCAACCCTCTATCTTTATTTCTCCCTGTCACATAACTCCATACTTAAAAAGAAGGCCAAGACGACGGTCAGACCAACGCTCCTCTCGCCCACGTCCTGGGTCCAGTCAGGCCTTACGGGAGAGCAGGGCGAATGGACGGTGAGCCCCCACAGCATTCATCTGTGTTTACAGCGACCTGCTGCGTAAAAGCTTCAGCTAAAGCTGCAATTAGATGCTGTGTTATGCTATAAGCCCAAGACAACTCTTCTTCTACCAGCTTGTCCAACAAAGGTTCATGTGGGCTTCAGCATCAACAGCAGCCTGTAGCAAGGAGTTCTGAGACTATGGAACTATCAACTATGTGAAAAAAGTTCTCCCTTTTCTTTAAGCCTGCCACCTGGTAGCTTTATTGAAACCCCTCTTTCTTGTATTACAATAATTACTGTATATCTAAGACATGTGACTCAGGTCTACGTAGATTTGTCTTGATTTTATAGTGCCTTTTTACGCTTAGACAGCGCTACTAGTACATTGAACTCTGTATTTCATTCACTGCAGTAACTACAAGTACACATAACCAATAAAACGTAACACAAACATACCTAACAATGGCCATCTAATCATAGTCATAATTATCAATATTGCCTCTACTCAGACAGAAGAAAAGGGCTCTTTTTTAAATAAAATGGTCCTAACAACACGCTTCCCCTTGTAGTCTCATGCTGTAGTTTTTCCTTTATAGTCTTATTTGAAGTACCTGGAGCTGTTCCAAGCGCTTAGTATGTCCATACAAAATGTGGAAGCAGATCTTTCCAGCTGACAATGTCTTTATCCATGGAGAGAACAGCAGCTGGAAGAGGAGGGACCATGGAACATGGTGGGAAGGGCCATGGGGAAGGGACAGAGAGAGAGTGCTTTCAAAGAGCAGCATGGGGCTGGTCAAGTCTGAGGTGGTGATATGGGAAGCGATGGCCTTGCATCATCATCCTCTACTCAGCTCTGGCCCCATGTAAAAAGGGCAACCCTCTCTCCAATAACTTGCACACACGGTTATACGTCATCTCCTTGTGCTTGGATCCCTGCAATAACGACTGGTAAATAAGGGTGAACAGACACGCAGAAACTTCCTTCCTGCTCAAAGTACCCTGAATTTTTCACCTGCACTTCCATCTCCCAGGAGCATTTCCCAACCGCTGCACACAGTGCGGGGCAGGAGACTTGTCCATTTTGAGGCAAAGCCCAGCAGCGTTTTGTGGCTCAGCTGGCAGGATGTTTTTGAAAGCTGCTCAGTTCAGTCAACAATCTCCCCCTAGAGTCCCAAGTACATCACCTCAAAAATATGTCTCAGCTCTTCTGGCACCAAGCCTGGGAACCCAAATTTGTTTCTGATTCAGGTCCTCCAGCTGGCAGCGTAACAAGTTGCTGTCCTGCCACCAGGACGGATAAAGTAATTTTTCACTCATTACATTATTCAAAAATAGAGCAGGAGCTCTATTTTAAACAAGCAAGCAATACACTGTGCTTCAGGAAATGAACAGGGTAAAAAAGCTCTTCTGCTTTATAAAACACAAGGACAAGAGACTGAGTTAGAACAATGTGAGTTAATATCCCAAGGAACTTGACTAGAAAAAACGTACTCCAGTTACACGTTCTGCCGCTCCAGGGCTTGTGGCGAAGCCGAATGGTACATGCATGTCAGGCAGCTTGGCTTTTCCTGGGGATCAATAACATTTTTCCCTGCAATCTACAGAACGGCTTCAGGCAAAATGGTACGGATCCATACCAGCTGCTGGATGGGATCACCTACAGATGTTTTCCTAGGTAAGGATGGGATACAGGTGAAGCGTGCCACAGTTAGTGATACCTCTGCTGTTCCGATCGCGCCGTCCTCGGGTGGGAGGAATCACTCACCTTCCTGGGGTGCAATCCTCCTACTGTGAGAGGCTGCCCAGAGCAGCAGCGCCCTGAACACGAACCCTGTCCATCTAACACACTGTGAGGACTCTGTCGGAATTCTGTCACAGACTTGTGACAGCGGTAACAAGAGCTCCTTTAAAACCAAGATGTTACTTAACAGCCAGCCAAAGAAGAGTGGGAAGGTGTATCTGGTGTCAGCCGATGGTAATGTGGCTACAGCTGACTCATTCACAAGCTCCCAAGGAGACCCTGCTCTCCCCTAAGCAGGTCTCCCTTGGACTCTCCCTCGCTGCGGTCAGGGAACGACTGGCCTCGCGAGCCGCTGCGCCAACTCGCTGGCCTTTGCCTGCGGGCTCCTTCCATCCCTGCACTGCCTGTCACCTGCCTCAACAATGCTTCTCAAAAAGTGATTTACCATCAGCTTTTATTACTGACTGGGTTATTTTTCCTATTAACCTAAATCAATACACTCATACACTAAACATCCCAAAACTCGAGTCAATCTAGAGAATTCATAAGGCATTACAGATTTATAGATATTTACAGCTTTGATTAGAGATCCTCAGATGGACTCTGCAATGGAGGCACAGCCAACAGATTAGATTTTCAAGTACTGATGGTAACTTATAAGAAAAGCACTGGAAGGATTTAAGAGCCCAAGTCTCACTGACTTTTAACCGACTTTCAGTGAAGTTAGGATTGCGACAGCCTCCGGGTACTTTCAAAACTCACCTTAACGCCCTGCCGAAAGGTTTGCCCGTCTCTCCCCACCGACACAGCGTGGCTGTGAGAGGGGAGGGCAGTTACAGCGGGACATTCACCTTACAAGATGCTTGTCTTGCCTACAGGCAATGCCCTGCACAGACACGAGCGTGACCTTGGGTATATTTGGCCCTCGGCCATTACGAGAACCAGTATGGCCTGCGGTTAGTCCCACGCCGGTCCAGCTCTGTGGCCAGCAGGAGATGACAACACAAACAACTGAACTGGTGTCTTCCTCTCCTCTGATAGCTCTGCTTTCCATTTGTAACTCGGATGGACAAGATGGTAACACAGCCTGTTAAACAGCTGCTTCTGTGAATTATTTCAGGACGGTGCATTGCAGGGTCTGGTTCAGGCCCTCTTCCTAGGAGGTTCTGATCCCTAGAAGGGCCATGCCCAGCTCTGCGCAGACTCAGCGCAACAAAGGCCCGAGCCAGCCCACAGGACGAAAGCCCTGCCAAATCGTGTCTCTGCAGAGTCCATTTCCCGTACACTCTGATTGTCTCTTCTCTGTAACCATTAGCACGCCTCCACTCTTGGGAGCACGTATGAACAAGCAATCATCTCCACGTGCACGTCAGCTGAAACAAGGGGCAATCACAACTACTTTTTGTGGGATAATCTCTAAGGATCTATGTTCTCCCCCCCTGCACAGCACAGCACGGCGCAGGGACAGCCAAACCACGGCACGTCCTGTGAGCAATATCCCCACCTCAGCACGACGACAAACTCACGGTCCAGGTGGCTGAACGTCAAGAGGGAGCTCCTCCGGAGTTCCCTGGGATACCTTCAGACAGCAGTAGGCTACCTTTACCGAGCACTACACAGGCATGTCCCTGGAGACAACAGATTGGTTTGACTTGTTTTTATAAAGAATCTTGTTTAACAAGCAAAAGTCATACCCAAAGTATTAAAGTGTCATGGTCCAATCCCAGCAACTAAGCACCATGCGGCCACTTGCTCACTCCTCCTGCCCCTCCCAGTGGGATAGGGAGGAGGACTGGAAAAAAAAGTAGAACTCATAGGTTGAGGTAAGAACAGTTTAACAACTAAAATTAATCAATGCATAAAAATAACAATAGTAATGAAAAGGAATATAACAAAAAGAGAGGAATAAAAGCCAATAAAAAGACAAGTGATGCAAAATGCAGTTGCTCACCACCCTCTGACCGATGGCAGAGCATCAGTCAGTCCCTCCTGGCCCACTCCTTCCAGCTCCAGCATGACGTTCTATGGTATGGAATATCCCTGTGGCTAGTTCAGGTCAGCTGTCCAGGGCATTTTGTGGACATTTGTTGACATTTTACAGACATTTCACCGAGCCTGGCCATGCTCCCTTCCAGCTCCTTGTGCATCTGCTCACTGGCAGAGCACAGCAAACTGAAAAATCCTTAACTTAGCAACAACTAAAACATCAGCGTGTTATCAACGTTATTCTCACACTAAAACCAAAACTCAGCACTGAACCAGCTACTAGGAAGAAAATTAACTTTATCTCAGCCGAAACCAGGACAAAAGGAAAATGTACTAAGAAATGAAAACTTCTATTTTAGTCCCAGGCTTCTACAGTGCAGAAGAGCGATTCACTGCCCATGAATTTCTCGAAGACTGTTATACAGTACTTCTGTATTTCTGCATAACCTCGACTGGAGGTTGGCCAGTGTGACACCCATCCACAAAAAGGGCTGGAAGGAGGATCCAGAAAACTCTAGGCCTGTCAGCCTGACCTTGGTGCCTGGCAAGGCTATGGAGCAGATCATCCTGAGTGTCATCGAGCGGCATATACAGGGCAACCAGGGGCTCAGGCCCAGTCAACATGGGTTTAGGAAAGGAAGGTCCTGCCTGACCAATCTGATTTCATTCTGTGACTGGGTGACCCACCAGGTAGATGAGAGGAAGGCTGTGGATGTGGTCTACCTAGACCTCAGCAAAGCCTTTGACACAGTCTCCCACAGCATCCTCCTGGAGAAGCTGGCAGCCCATGGCTTGGACAGGTGCACCCTGC
>VWZK01006488.1:443737-503149 GCA_013396935.1 Baryphthengus martii | reverse complement strand
GGTGTTTCAGGAAAGACTGGATGTGGCACTTAGTGCCACGGTCTAGCTAGGTGTTGTGGTGTTGGCTCATAGGCTGGGCTTGATGATCTCGGAGGTCTATCCCAGCCTCAACAATCCTGTTAATTCTAGTTAAACAGGTCACCTGACAGCAGAAAGTATCTATGTAAAATTTCAGTACAGCCAATGGATATCTGATCAAGCCTGGCATCTAGCAATATCTATAGATTTCCACATATTCATCCCTCACAGCACAGAAGTCAAGTATCTAATGCCGACTCAGATGCATATGGAAAAATCTTGCACACATTAATACAAAGTACAGCAACTTCCTTCTATGCTTTTAGATCATCCTCTGGAAAAACAGAATAGTACATCCCTGTTAGAGAGTTCTGAAAGTGGATCAAAAACCCTATATAAGGCCAGATTTCTGTATTTAGCTCCAATTAATTTGACTTCAGTGCAGATATGCTGGAGCCAAAAATAGGCCCTAGACTGTTTGACTCCTATTTTCTGGTCTAGCCACTACACCACGCTTTGACAACGAGAGGTACTTTACAGAAACGTTGCTTTCTCTCAGCATTACCTATTTTCAGTTGTCCCTTCAAATCCACTCCAAGTGGGCTGCCACATGCATGTATTCTATGAATGAAAGAGTTCAGTCCGACACTTTGCAAAACTTACTCCTTACAATACAAGCCTTGTGATGTATAAGCTAGGAACTAAATATTCGGTATTGCTGCCATCAGTCCCATGCAGGCCAGGTTAAGTGTGTTAATTTAAAGATTTTGGGGGGAAAAAAACCAAACAACTTTACTTCATCGCCAGCCTGAGCACTCAGGAAGGGCAGGTTTTTCCAAACTGGCACAAAACCCTGCACTCTTTATTCTTGGAAAGGTTTTATTTACATTATTGCAATTCTGGGTAAGGATTGCAAGATATAACTCTGAGATCAGACCTCTAATCCTGCCTCTCTGTTTACTGCATTGATTGTGCTCTTTTAGACTCTGATCTCGCCATTCCTGCTTAGCGTGGGCTCCCCTCTGTTGGGGATGAGGAATTAAAATGGGATTCAACTGAAAAGCTGAGGCAGAGCAGGGAATGATGAAAACACATCATCTGCCACGAGCAGCCCTCACCGCGGTTAAATTTAGAACGTAGGCTTCTCAAGCGGAGAGATGATCCTCTTTCCCTGTGGGGCACCAGTCACACAGTGCTACATAAATATTAAAATAATAATTGATGATTAATTAATAATGGCTTCCTTTTCCTCATGACCATCTTCCAGCTCTCGTAATATTCATTTCCTTTCTTCCACATGCAGATACAAACAATCATTCAAAAACTTACCTCCTCAGACAAAATTCACTTTCCCACTCCTTTTCACTACAATATCATTTTCTGCAACCTCAGACATGAGATTCTAGACCATTCACAGACACTCTGTTTAAGAAATAAAAAAGCCCCAGAAGCCACAATAACCAAAATAAACATCAAGAAGGCAAAGTTGAGGTACACAGGAAAAAAACCCAAATCTACCCATTCTCACTTGCTCTACAACGATGTCCTCTACGAAGACAAAATATTTTCAATAAAAAACCATTTTGGATGCTGTGAGGAGTACCTAGGGATGCCCCCGTTCCTTTGGTGACTGCAGAGAGGGACATCTGACTGATCTTACAGCTGCCTTGTATCAGGGTATTGTTCTTGCTTTTGATCTGCACCAAATCTGGTTTCTGTAAAATCAGAAAATTCAGCAGCCACCAGTTCCTCTTGCTTATTACCTTGCTCTGCCCATTTCTTCCTAAGCCAGGGCAGCCTTACAACATCTCCACCTACCAGTGAGTCCTCTTGCTAGTTGCTGAGCCGTTACACAGGTTTCCAACAGATCTTCTAGCTACTATCCTCCTAGTTAAAAAACAAAACAAAAACATCTCAAACCCCCAAAATTCTCTGTTCTTCATCTCCATATGCTCCCAGCATTCAGCCTTCAAGTTCCAAAGTGGGTTTCTGCTGCCTGAGTTCACTTCTCTCCAACTTAGCCTGTTTCCTAAATGTCAGGCCCTACCAAAGCCTATTCTTACCAATAAGACTACTACTTCTCTTCCTCCTTACTACTTTTTCTGTTCATTTTTGTTTCATTGTCTTTTTTTTTTCCACAAATAACCAGCCTTAGCCTTTCCCAGATGCTCAGCTCTGCAGGTGTCAACCACCTAGAAATCACTGACCAAGCCTGAAATCACAGACTAAGCCTTAAAATCCAATTTAGCTTTCAAAAGAATTATTACAATAATTATGCTTTTGTCATGGTTTAACCCCAGCCAACAACTAAGCACCGCAGAGCCGCTTGCTCACTCCCAGCCCCCAGCAGAACTGGGGAGAGAACTGGAAAAAATGTAAAACTCCATCTGTTGTGTTAGCTGTTCTGTCACCTAATGACACCCCGAGAAGGGGAATCAGGAATAGGAAAGGAGACCTGTGGGCTGAAGTAGAAACAGATACAATAAAATTAAAATAGTAATACTAAAACTAATACTAAGACCAACACAAAGCACACAAAGTTATACTCAGTCCATGTAGTGGTCCCGGTCTGTGCACTCCCAGCAGTGAGCATGATAATAATAATAATAGTAATAATAAAATAATCAGAATATACAAAACAACTGATGCACAGTGTAACTGCTCACTACTCACCAACCACTGCCCAGTCCGTTCCTGGGCAGCGGTCCATGGCCAGCTTTCTCCCCAGTTTATATACCGGGCGTGATGTCACGTGGTATAGAATATTCCTGTGGCCAGTTTGGGTCGGCTGTCCTGGCTGAGTCCCCTCTCGGCTTCCTGTGCCCCTCCAGCCTTCTCACTGGTAGCACATGAGAAGCTAAAAAGTCACTGACTCAGTGTAAGCACTACTTAGCAACAACTAAAACGTCAGCGTATCAACATTATTCTCGTACTACATCCGAAACACAGCATTATACCAACTACCGGGAAGAAAGTGCACTCTATCCCAGTCGAAACCAGGACAGCTCTTTAAATAAAATTCTCTTTCCTTGTGGGAAAAAAATTAACATCATCCAGAACATCAACATTTGTCTCGGAAATCTCTTTGTGGTATTTTCACTGATAATGAATCCGTCTCTTAACAATCCCCTAGATCCTCTTTAGAGACAATTATTATAAAAACAGATCTTCCTAATGAAGATAGAGTTACTGAGTCCAGAAGTTTTTAAATCACTAATCAGGATGGCTGTAAGACTCCATGCAGTAATTAATTTAAAACCAGTTTTAGGATGAAGCTGGGTCACTTTCTGAAAGTGATGCTACAGCCCCACAGATCCGCGAGCCCCGAGGGACCCGGTGTGCCTACGGCCACGCGGTGACAACTTCCTGGGACCTACCAGGTCATCTGCAGCACGCACCTTGAGGGAGGTGTGCGCTGTAAGCACAGAAGGACTAAAAACACATGAGAACTTTCAAGGATAAATTCGAACAACCAGAGACCCATGGGCAGGAAGCAGCCCAGGGAACATGTCGGGGAGCCCCACAGCCCAGCCCCGGAGAGGTTAACGGGGCACTTACAGGCAAGGGCTCAGCACGAACGGACACAGATCTACAAGTGAGAGATGCTGGGCTTCATCTGGTTGTCCTGTACATGCTGAATGCAGCCTGGATGTAAGAAACTCCCTCTGGAAAGAGTTTTTCCAAAGGATGACACCTGTCTCTGGAAACATGACCTCACTGCAATGGATGACGTTCAAAACCATGCTGAAAATGTCATTCAAATATTCTTGGGTAAACAAGAGAAGTCCCGGTGCTTCAGCCCAGCTCCTGCAGCCCTCTGTTCAGGCAGAAGGCTCCTGCCTCCTTACGGGAGGGGGGCCTCAACAAATGAGTGCAATTAAAGCATAGATAATGCATCTAAACATGTGCCTTCCTCATTTATTTAACAAGCACAGTTTAGCTGTAATAATTTATGATAACACTTCAGAAGAAACTAGTAAACACAGTGCAGCAGACTCGACAAAAGTAAGCAAGCTCTTGCTGCGGGAGACAGCTCTATGGCCCCTTGTTCTGAAACCTCAGCTGGCACAGGGACTTGAGTCTCACTTAATAACGGAATTGCAAATTGCAAGGATTAGGGTAAATGAGAAATTTGAGGTTGTATTTGACTTTAAAAAAACCCACCAAAAACCCAACAAAATTTAGCATAGAAAACAGTGAACAGTATTATAAATAAAACTTTCCATTAATATTAACAGTCTTATTCAGAGCTGTCAGTGTTTAAATCCTCTCACCTCTCCTACATGTGCAGGATGTAAGTAGGTACAAGTGACTCAAGGAATCTTCAGACCCGCTCCTCCTTTCGCTCCCACCAGGAAAATCCATCGCTGTTGCAAATCAGTATATTTACTATATAAGTAGGTAAGGCCAAGCGGAGGCCCTGCTCCGTTTGAGCCAGGCAATGAGGGATCGGACATTGCCTCCAAAAAGCCCACCGCCTGCATCAGGGCTGAGGACAGCAGCGCCCTGCACAAACAGACCGACCGTCTGCAAGGGTTAGGCTGGTGACAACAGATTTGGGGAGGAACTTACTTGGGAAGGACAGGAAGAGGGAAGGGGCCCCTAAAGGGAAAGAACAAGGGAGGCCTGGACATGGAAAAAGAGAAAGGGAAGAAGCTTTGAGAAGGGTAGGAGCACACCGACGGCCACCCAAGGAGCACCCGTCCAACATCTCCTCTGGGCCAAGGTGCATCCACAGCCACCCTCTCTTGCAGCTCCAGCTGCAGCAGTGGCAGCACCGGGTGTTTGCTTCTGCTGCCCTCAGCCCCACTGTAGGCAAGGGGACCTTCCTGGGCACACTTCTTATACGCCCCTCCGGACTTCTGCTATCCTTCCAAATCCAGCTGAGGAGGAAGCGGAGCTTTTTCTGGCTGTCTCCCTCCTTGTTGGCAAAGCCTGTGTCCCTGTTGTGTGTGGCTCACTGTTACTGCTCTCGGAGATCACTGGAAATTTCAGTGGAGAACATAAAGGGCATTGCAGCAGGAGGGAGCCGGTGCCAACACTGAGGGCCCCTTCTCGGTCGCACGGCAGCCTGTCAGTTGCCACATAACATGCTGCTGTCTCTCGGCCTGGATTAGCGTACCCAAATGTGTAAACCTGAATGACTCCAGGCTGAAAATACTCCAAGGTCACGGCACTATTCCCTGCCTTCCCCAGACAATTGCAGTGTGTGAAGAGGCTGCGCCGTCTACTGAAATCCCAACGTATCTGCCAATAAAGACCATCGCACAGAGCACTGCCAGGCAATTTCAGGCCAGTTGAACTGTTAGTACGTTCAGATGGTCTCCGTGGATCTTCGGTGAACGAACAAATAGCATACGTGCAGGAACCGACACCTAACTCAAAACCGTCCTGATGCACCGTTAGAGAAGGACCATGCTGCCCCTTTCAGACAACCGTGTGCGAATGCAGAGGTGTCCAAGTCTCAAGCCAACCTGGGGCTGTTATTCACCAGGGAAACCTGAAACTAAGCTTAGCATTTATCTGGAATCAATTCTTCCACCCTCACTCTATAAAAGTCAGGCCTCTTCCTTGATGAAAAAGGTGCTACGCACTCTAGCTTTGCCTCTTCTATATTTCGACCTAGAGTATCACTGGCTGTGTTTAATAGTTTCGCTCCTGCAGAGCAACCTTCTGAAAAGGTCAAAACAAAACACTAGGAGCCAAATTCATGGCTGGTACAACTCCATTGACTTCAGCAGCATTACACCTGGGATAGATCCAGCCCTAACCGTTTCCATTAAGGTAAGTGGAAAAGAAGCGTACTTGCTGTCTTAACTTTACTTTTCCATTGATCCGTTCTGTTCTCTTCGGTCCGTTTCATTGCAATCGATAGGAATATATCTCCTAGAGAAAGTTACAGCACAAAACATCTAAATAGCTTTTATAAAACTTGGCTTCTCAGTTTATAATGAATGTCAGGGAGATGAGCAGGTAGCAGGCACTCAGTGTGCATTCAAGTGCTTTATATTTCAGAAGAGGATAGATGTAAGCAGCTACCATAAATATTTCTTTGTATAAGCTACATCTTAGCCAACAGAGATCTTCCTTAAAGATCTGCTCTTGATAGCAGACGTGATCTGCCAGCCCTGAAAAACAACATCAGATATAGCTCAGATCTGCCAGGGAAGGGCACCGTAAACTCTTATAAGAAGTTAGATTAGGGGAAATAAACTTTTAACTTCTCTGGAATTGCGTTCACGTTCATCATGTTCTGCTCTGCACCATGTCAGCCATGCTGACAGAGTCCTCCTCCTAGGCAGAGGTAAGATTATGGGAATCTTAGTTCTATTTCAAGTGCTTGTTTTCCTTTTCAACCTTTCGGTGATTCTTGTTTCAGTGCTTCTTCATATGCCCTGATGGCACTGTACTGCTACGGCCCATTGCTCTGGCTGAAACACCACCCAAAGCACCACTAACCCAGCCGTTTTTAATAAATGGTTCTGGAAAAAAATACCACAAATCAATCATCTGGATTAGCGTTAGTCATTGAGGATGTTATGAAATGAGATGACATTACCAGACTAGACAGCTCCTAGGCATTAATTTGTAGTCATGTGGCTCTTAATTTGACATTGAGATTTTCATTTAAATCTTTGCCTCAGAATTACAGAAATATCTATTAATAGCTGCCATTATTCCAGATTTTCATTTGTATTGCGTTTCAGTGTCACGCATCTTCGCACTGGAAGCTCCAGGAAGATGTTGCAGGCCGTGCCTAGCAGTGGGCAGCACCTCTCAAACTGGGACATGGGATGGGCGATGGGTGAGACCAAGAGACAAACAAGCAGCAGTTGCATCATTGCAGTGCACATATGCTACATAGCATTTCTGGATGTGGGGTTCGGATTTTTAGACTGTTTACTAAGGGAGAGACTCATCTCTTGCTGAAATGCTGCTATGCCCACCTCCAGCCACAGCACTCTGCTTTGCTTATGCCTATAAAAACTGTCTACGGCGGTCTTAGTACCCTGAAGGACCAAGCACGAGAGCAGATCCACGTGCTACCTCTTCCACAGGATAAAGACCTTCTATCCTGTACCAGAAGCTCTCATTGACTCCCCGTTTGAAGACTCCATCGTGAAATCCAGAAAGATTGTATCAACTCTAACTATGACACAGATCCCTTGCAATTTATCTCATGTCAGCTCAGTCAGAGCCAGTGATCAGGTCTCAGGTGCTAATGGCCATCATTTAAAGGTTGCTTTTAATGCACCATCAATCAGGGAAAAAGCAATCATTTTAAGGAATACTATGGTATTGATTTAGTTTGCATCACTAGGATGTCTTAGCATAATGGATAAGCTATTCATGACCAGCCTGCCACACGATTCCCTCTGAAAACATTCTTTAAGATGTAAATCATGGGGCGAGAAGGACTTGGGAAAGGGTCTTTTTCTGCTTTTCGTACTTGCTTGCTCTTCTTTTAAACTGAGCATCATTCACTTGAATGCACACATTTGGAATAGCGGTGCATCCGAGAGCAATCCAATTTCCCCACCACAATCAACAGAACGTCCCTGCCCTCCATCGCTCCACTTCGTACATTACTTTGCGGCCACTTCAGCGTCGAATCTTCCCTGCGATACCCAAATGCTTCTAACACGATTTACAGCCTACTCGGAGAGTACCTTCTTGGAAATAATGTTAATCAGGATAATTTCTCCTCTTACTTTAAAGAGCTCTTGATTGGGTGCTTTCAATCAGCTGTTAGCCAGAGTTACCTCAGGATTTCTCGAGTTCTTCTGGTGAAATGGGACAATGCCATTTAGCAGTCAGAGAGCATGTTTAATGGATCACGCTAATCTCAAGGAGGGCCTATGAAACTCTAATTTGTCAGGTTTCATTACATTCAATAATGACTGTCATTTTCCTGAAGCATTCTGCTCACTAGAAAATTATCTACCATAGTTTTGTACCCCATTTTGTCCAGCTCTGTATTCAGAAAAATTGAAGGCATCTCATTCTCCACGGCTACTACCCAGAAAGGCCCTGGGAAAGAAGGGTTAAGAGTTCACTGCCAGGCGTATTTATCTCAGAAGCAGGTATAATTCTTTTGCAAACAGCTAAGTGTCAGTGCAAAGCCAAGCTGATTCAGGGTAATAAAAGCACTTCTGCAGAGCTTTTAGGTGACACTGTATCCCTCACAAGCTTTCTCCACCCCTCCATCTACTTTATCATCCAATACCATCATTACCTTGACCAATCTGCACATTATTTCCTTTCCAAATGGATCGATTTCAAAACAGCTCATCTGCTAATGCCCAGCACAGGTTTGGGTGATTCTCCTATTGTTTCAATTATTTCTTTGAGGAAAATTCGATCCTGCTGAGCAAACAAAGCTTTTATCTTGGCTGAAGATGCCTGAGCTACAGTCGTCACCGACAGATCAAGAGCTTCTTCTGAAACTCTCCTCGCCGCTGTAGCACCCTCAAGTGACAGAGATGTCCCAGTTTAGTTCATTAGACATAAGAGATGGTGGTAGCTATAACCCAGCACATTCAATCGGTGAGCTATCAAAATTAACCGAGTCCTGTGCCTTTCTGACGGGAGAGGTGCCATTTCAGTACATGACTTGGTGATCTTCCCAGTTTTGATCTGCTGTGGCAAAGGAATGGCTTCCCAAAGAGCAAAATGAAAGGTGCATATGGCTTCACCCCAGTTTCCAGAGGCTACTGTCTGAGCAGCTAATTCTGATTTGGAGAACAAACCAGCACTGATCAAGGTTCAAAAGTTATCCCGTCAGGCTTTCTCAGATGTCTTTGGAGATTTGGCCTGGCAGTCCATAAGCAATGCAGTGTACAAATGCGAAAGCCCCAGGCAGAACAGAGTGGTCACAAAGGAATAAATAGAGCAAAACAGATGATCTTCCAGTTGCTGCTCGTGTGGGGAGTGTACCTTTATGCCTCTTCGTTCTGGTATAACTGTGCCTACGCACTTCATAAACGACGACTACAGTGGCTCTGTCCACAGCCGTTCAAAACCCTCTTTATTGTGCGCTAGGTACTGAATGGGCGCAAACTAATTCGATTATAAATGTCTGCAGTTAAATTTTGAACTCTACAATCGTCCCCCAGGATCATTTTATGTAAAATTTTCCCAGCTCTGCTAAGGAACAGACTTTACCAAGATATGCTTTTCACACAGTCCAATGCAGCATCACTGGAATTAAACAACAGCTTGGTGAGAGATGCTCACTTGCAGATTCGTGATGCCAGCGTTTCTAGGATTTTCCTACGCTCAGATACGCACAAACGGCCCAAAAGAACAACCTGTAAGCATCAAAGTGAGTTACTTTCTGTTTGTTATTGCCTTTAATATGCCAGTCTGGTGCCGGACACACCATCTGCCACCACCAGAGTAGCCCCAAGCAGCAGCCATAGCCTTCCTAACCTGGGCGTTTAGTGCTAGACCAGAAAAACCGGGAGAAACTTCACTCTGCAGAAATGTCACCTGAACCCAAACCAGATGACAGAGCACTATTTCACTCTAATCCCTCTAGGATTCCCACAGGCACAGTTTTGCACACGCAGATATTTCAGCTCTTGTACAATAGTCAGATGTGCATATCTCCACATGGTATACACCTAAATTTACTTTACAGGTGCCTTATGTCCCCAAGAGAGTAGCTGCAGGGGACAAGGAAATCAGCCCTGTTCAAAGCCAAGTATTCAAATGTCTCTTAAACTTGTAAATGGCTGGAGCCTGAATGGAAACTAGGTGGTTCAGCCCATCACCAGGTATCTTGAGACACCCGAGTAGGCCAAAGCAAATACAGTAAATAACCCTGTTATTTCTTCATGGCACTCTCATTCCTGATAGGAAAAAAGGTTTTCAAGAGAAATATGCTTTGTGTTACCTGAGTGCAGAAACAGCTCCCTGTTCTGCAGCGTTTTGTCAAAATGCTTCAAATGGCCCTTGGTCTTCTGTGCCTCGGGCTGCTGCTCGCCCACTCACACTAGCAACTCACAGGCTCAGGGCCTCTGACAAAAATGCCAGTTTGTTGTTCACTCCTTTAGCATCAACATAGCAAGAATCAGAACCCTTTTGAAACGCACGCCCTCCCCCCTTGAGCCTGTTTGTGACTCAGACGCTTGGGAAATTCAAGCTGCTCTAAATGATGTCGTTTTGTTGGGAGAAGATGAGAAGTAGTAGGACGTCTCATATCGACACGATGGTTCCACTTTGTGAGACATACGGGATCAAAGCCATCCCTGGCAGAACTCCATAACCTTCAAGAGACGCGATAAATTTGGCCCCGTACGCCCACAGCAGCTGGGGACGACGACCGTTTTCCTCTTTTCCTCCATATTTTGAGGATACGGAGCTTGATCGTCTGCTTGCAAAGCAACCTGACTTTTTTGCACACGCGCAGCGTCAGGCAAACTATTTGTACTGTCATACCAGGCCCTGGTACGATTCTTACTGTCATCTGTGGCACGGATCTCAATTTTAAATTAAATGCACACTGTAAAACGCCTAGGAAGAATCAAGCTAGAGATTATTTTATCATTCGGCAATCTGTTCAACTGGCTTTCCTGCGTACTAAACACGGCGTCAGCGTCCATTCTCGGTGTACAATTATGTTTTCCTTATTTACCATCTCCTGTCGTCTATTGTACTCACACAGAGAGAAGCAGCTCGTAAATACTATTTCCCATTCCAAACAATTTGCTATAGGCAACTGCATCATTGCTTTGTTCAAATAAATTTACATAAATCATTATTAGAATGCTTTATCTTAACAACTTTATTTTGCTCCCAGAGCACAAATTAAATGCGTGCTTAAAGCAGAATATTTGAAAAGGAGTTATTCCTGAACTGGTTATGAGACAGGAACAGTCAGTTCCACCCAATTTTTCATTCGGAACGTAATTTCTTTCATTTTCTCTGTACGTTTAAAAACCGCACATGTAATTTGCAGGGGTTTCCCTGGAAGTGCGCAGCAGAGCAGATGACTGTGCCGCAATCTGTTCATCCATCAGCCAGCGCTTCCCTTGACTCACTCTGCATTCTGCTCCAAACATTTCATGGGAAAGGCCAAGAACGACAGTAAGTCCCACTTGCCGCTTGACGCGATTCTATTACGAGCAAACTGTTGTTAACCGAAATTTGCAAATACAGTCATCGGAAGAGAAATCTATTTCTAGTAAATACTTCTGTGTTTGGATTAATTGAACAGAGCCAGTCCTTGTGAGCTCAGATTCACAACCCGGCATCCACCCATCCCTCTCGTAACCAATCGCGTTGTTCTCCTTAGTAATATTCAATTATGAATACGTACATCCTAATTGCGCTTGACTCACGGACCGCGACGAGCGACTCGGAGAGTAAGTCGCCCAGTAACTGTCCAAGCCCAGCTCTTGCTGCTTGACAAGTCTGAAGACAGAGCAGACTCAATTCCACAGCTGTCCCTGCCCTGTGACGGGCTCGTCTCCGCTCACCAGTGCCACTACGGGAGCCGAAGGACAACCAGCAACCAGCAGCTCCCAGATCCACAAGCATCCCATCCCACACGTCTCCATCCAGCACCCCAGGGTCAGCCTGCAGGATCTGTCCCCAGTAGAGTTCCCTGTTCAGGGACCAACGTTGAGAGTCCTGGGAAGGCCCGCGCAGGGTCAGGGAGGTTGACGTGGAGACACCAGCTCCCCTGCCCAGCCACAGACTCCCTATGAAAACCCAGCTGCAGCTTTCCCAGCAATACTGCCGTCATTCCCACAGTTCGCCAATGGGCCACGGGATCCGGCCCCTTCACGCCACAGACCCCTTCTAGAACAAGTCGAGCTACTCTTTCAGTACGCTCTCAGACAAAAATACAAGTATTTAAACACAAGGCATGTTAAGCAAAACTTGATCTTTGATCTATTTCTGTGTCTAACACGGCGCACACTTGACCCTCCTCAATTTCCTTGTGACCATTCGCAGAGTTGCTTTATTCCCTCAACAATCTTCCAGGGAAGAGCGACCCCAGAGCAAGTGTTTAGAGCCCAAGTAAACACCTCGGGAATCGAGGAAACCAGAACAAGAACTTCTGTAACTCTGCACTGCTAGGCTAGATCATTTTTTGGTAGGTAAGGAACCTCTCCTGGCCAAGCAAGTACAGCTACCAGTTTTTATATTGTCTCCACAGCTGTCCCAGTCTCTTTTGAAATGAAACCTAGGGACATGGATGGGAAGGAGAATGAGAGCTCCCAACAAGAGCTGTGGACACGGCCACAGTTCTGCTAAGTACTGCAGTGCAGAAGACTTGATGAGAACTTCTGTATGACCCTTTCTTCCTCCAGAAACATGGTGCACCACGTGTCTGTTGTTAGACTTACTCAAGTCACGCGCCCTGTTGTAGACGTCACCAGTATGTCTCAGCTGCCGGTCTGTCAGTTAGACTTCAGTTTAAATGGAGATGGAAAATGCAGCAGAAGCAGAGACACAGGCTGAGAAGGCTGTTCAGGATTGAATGCAAATACCATCTGCCCCAGCGGTGGTTTATCTCAGTCTTGATCTGGGAGATAAACTGGAGTTGTGCAATCTGGAGCTACATCTGAGTCAAGCGGAGGGTGCGGGAGAGGTTCAGGCCAGAAGATGCTCCCAGGGTCTCACGACTTTGTGCTAACATAGATAACGCTGCTATTTGGGATAAAGGGCAGGGGGTAACTGCAGATAGGGGGAAAACCTCTTGCCGGTCCTTGCTTTTCCCCTCCCTGAGCATTCCTGCCCTCTGAAACCAGCAGAACTGCAGGCAGAGTGGAAGGATCGAATCCAATCTCTTCACTTACACTTAATCTAAGTATACTGCATATCCCTACAGGTCCAGCCAGACCTGTTCTCAAACTGGTACATCATAGAAAATTGCTTCAAACATAGAAGCTTTCCATTCCACAGCCACAGCGATACCGTGTGAATAGCAAGTAACCGAGCACCGGGAACCCAGCGAAGCTTCAGTAATACAGCCATGGAAGACGGCAATAATTTATCATCTCTGCAGTAGTTTAATCCCAGATGCACCATTTGCTAATTTATTTCCATATGTACCTGGCAGACAGATTAATCAGTCATCTCTCTCTGAAACCTGGATTGCACTTTATCCCTTTAGTAAGCAAGAGAAAACAAACTCAAGTAGCAAAATAAGCGCGCCTTACAGAGGAGCTTGGTCAACCTTTACAGCTTGTGGATTCCTTTCTTAGCTTAACAATGGCTTTTCAAAAATGTAACACCCAAATCTGCTTTCACATCAGCGCATTTCTCCATCTACTCAAGTCTCCTTGCTAAGCCTTGTGAAAAGGAAGGCAGGAGACATACCTTCTGCTTCTGGAGTCGGCTGGAGAGAGCACCGCGGTCCGAGAGGGGCAGCAGCGCCATACATGGGACAAGGGCCTTCCCCGTGGCCGGCAGCGACTCCTCCGAGCCGAGGAGGATGTTTTCCCTGCACCAGGGTTTCCAGAGTTGCAAATTCAGGATAATAATATTTTACAAAACATTTTGAGCTCTACTGAACTAATTACTATTATCAGCAATAATGTGCTTCCGATGCACTTAGCCCTTCTTCTGGAAAACTCTGCGAGAGGGGCCGCGCTTGCCAGAGCTGAGCAGCTGTTGGCACTTCAGTGGATGTTACTGGTAATAAATATGGTGTCAATTCTGCGCCCAGTGCCCTTTAAGGATCTGTTTGCAATCCACTCTTTTATTTTGATTGTAAGACATTATCTGCATTAAGCGTAATTAGTCATATTATATCATTTGCCGATCTAAGCGCAGTCACTTGACAAGGCGGGATGGAGTTGAATGAAAGTGCGGTGTACTCTGAAGCCCAAGGAGACGAAGCGAGTGGGAGCTGGCGCAGATCCGCAGCGCGCACGGGCTCACGCATCCCCTGGCCAGAGGTTTGTTGAGCCAAGGGTGTCACCTGCACAGCCACGCTGCGACTCTGTTCCCTGTGTCAGAGTCTGAACGGGCACGTGCAAAAACAACATTATAAAACCATGGAAAAGTAATAAAACGCTTCCTGAAAATGGAATTATTTATGAGCTTCGGTATCCACCTAACAGTTACAATAATCAAAATACATAAATATTTGGATATGCTACTGACAGATGGCATATGCTGGAATAGTCATACAGAATATGTCAGTTTTCAGAATCGGCTTATTCCAGAGCTGGCATGTTTCAGGCTTTCTGCTACTAAAATAAGCACCTGGTATTTGATCCTCCAAAAATGTATTTTCACAAACACACGTTTGTCTTTTGATAGAAAAGCTACCGGGCTTGTCACAATCCACATATGCTACCCAAAGAACAGTGTACTGCCACCGGCTGCCTTCGCTTCGCCTGCGTGTCAGTCGGAGAAGCAGCGGCAACGCGTCTCGTTAGAGCCGGGGTTGTCAGGATGGACTGACAGGGCCTTGCCGACGTCTATCGGCAGCTTGAGTTTGATCCACTTATTGCCTGTGAGACAAACCTTTCCGTTTACAACCCCAGGAAAAACAACCCGACTTCTTTTGCCTGGGCTCCTGTCGGCAAGCCTGAAAAAATCAGGGCTTTTGGAGAGCTCTGGCTGGAAATAGTTGATGTTCATTAATAACAATTAAAACATTTACACTGGACAAATACGCTTATTTGTGTTGGGTGTCAACGAAGCAGTAGCCTGTGCCCTGGGCTAAGTAACCCACAAGGAGAGGACAGCCTCGGATGGAGGAAAGGAGGAAAGCAAAGGTCACGTCCCCAGCAGGCTGCTCCTCTGTCCCCTACATCCAGGGCAGTGGGCGACGGAACCGGTGTGCATACGGGAATGGGGACAGGGTGCCGTCACCCCCTCCAGGGTTATGGCCGAATAGCAGCCTCCTTCCCCACCCAGAGGACCCAGAGGAGACGACAGCCTGGAGAAGACCCTGCCTCAGGTGGGTCTCAGCCATCACTGGCCCCAGGACTTCTCCAGGCCCCATTCTCCTGTTAGCGTGTCCCAAACACCTCAGCCACGGCTCTCCCAGGTAGTAACTCCCCTCCCTGAACTCCAGTATTTCGGTACCGGCAACACGTAAGAAGCCATTTTAGCAGATAGTAGTTGGTAGTAAACAGATTAATTTAAAAGATTAATAGGCATTCATTTATTATTTTACACTCTTTTCCACTTTCCTAGACAATCAAATTGGTAAATTAGAGCCATAATTTTCCGCCAATTAATACCAGATGTGACACATTTTGACATTACGAGAGTAAAGATAAAAGAACTGTCAAATAATTCATACCCCTAATTTAATACTGTCTGAATGGGAAACTTAAACTCCTCACGCCTCAGACCTGTTCTGAAACACAGGCACAAAGGATGCTGTTTGCAATGACTGCACATTCACATCTTGCGCGCTGACTCTTTCCACAGTCGCTCCCAACTTTCCCAACCGCGCGTCGACCAAAAAGCCCAAACCCCGAAGCAGTGTTTATACCTGCAGGCTGGTACAGGCTGTCATACTATAAAGGGAGATGCCAATAAGAGCTAACAGAAAATGCCAAAGGCGGGTCATTGCACGTTTTCGGTGCAGGACGGGAAAATGACGTCTACCAAAGCTTTTAGAAGAGAAAACGGCATCCAGAGAAAAATATTTAATTTGGCTACATTTATAGCCAGCCGATCTGCTGCTTCTCCTTGAGAACAGTTTCTACACTATGACATGACAGCGTTGGTTACGGGACGGTCTGCAGCATGGCATCATCCTGGAGTCAGCCAGACTCGGTGTCACTACAGTGTGACCGAGCCAAGGGGACCCACCCAGCACCAGGGGAATGCAAGGCACAGGGGCCTGGGGATGGGGACACAGACCCGGGGACACAGACCCGCTCTCTGCGGCCGTCCCAGCTCCCCTGGCCACGCTGGACCCTGCCACACAGGACCCGGCAGTGCTGCCAGCTCTGCTGCTCAGAGAGGAGACACACAGAGCTCTGGGAGCAATTAAGGCTCATCTGCTTTTAAGTCTGCATCAGCTAGATTTGGGGAGGAGGGCACATACCACACAGCAGCCCTCTTTTACTTCAGTTATACCCATACCCCTTTTGTCCATATTTTTTCCAGGCGGCACAGATTTTTGATACAGGCTGGAGATGATTTAGCAAAGCAGGAAATATCCCCCTCACATGCCGCACGCTCCTGCCCAAGCCCTCGAGCAAATCGCCCTCTGAATTTGCACTGGGATCCAACAGCTGTCACTGTTATCACGCAGCCCTCCCTCTGTCTGTTGTCCGCCACAACACCCAGTATCGCTTCCCAAACTCACCAGGCGGCAACTGCTTCCGACTTCAGGTTTCACCACAACATACAACGAAAGGGAGTGAAACCAGGAGGATGCCTGGAAAATGAGAGGCTTTTTCCATCAGTGGCGGCTTTGCAACCCAGGGCAACAGGCAAAGCTCCACCGCAATAACACCCCGATGGCAAAGTCATTGAAGTAAAAGGTGTCCACGTGGAAATCACTCTCTCAATTGTGTCTCATCATGTTCACAATGAACGGGCTACTCACACACAACCGGTTACAAGTCATGTTTTGCCAGTACAGGAAGGTATCTGACACGTTTCCTAGCGGCCAGACTTAACTGGCCACATCTGGTTCTCAGCTGACTTCAGCAGATTTTTATTTTTTTTTCCTGATTATACGTCATGGCCTTTGCCTGCCTTTTAACTCAAATTAACTGATTCCATCAGGCTGCAAAATCCACAGGGCCATTCAGCCATAAGAAGAAAAAAATTGGACTGGAAAGGGGCTCGTCCACACCTGCAGTGGTTTTGCCAGGAATCCACAGAAGGGTGCCCTCGAGGTCTCGATCCGAAGCACACAACACAAAGCCACAGTCACTGGCACAGGAGAAGACCATCCATACTGGCCCTACAACATTTGTGATGGGATGAAATACAGTCTGAGGCTGCAACGCAACTTCAAAGCCCAGCCTCTCTCCAGACACTTTCCCAGCGAGATGCAAGAATCGGGCTTGAAGCAGAATTGAAGCCTAGGCAGAAATCTCCCCCTATAGATGGGCAGCAGGGGACAAAGGGGAATGGGCTTTTAATGGCTTTGCAAGAGGAACCCGGATGAAAGCAAATCGGCTACAACTGAGAAAATCCAATCTACTTAACTGCCCCACACAGAACTAATTTTGCCCGGTGCAGCTGTGACCTTCATGAACATCAGGTCGGTAGCAGCCTTTCTCCAAATGAAGGTGGAAGAGAGTCGTCTCTTAGCAGGCCACCACAATGTCAGAGAGAAAAGAGCTCTTTTCTGAAGCACAGTCTCCGGATCAAGAGGAATGTTACTGCAAGATTACACTGCAAATCTAATCCTCTATCCCTAATGCTCAACAATCTGATACACGAACCTGCCTTTCATCAAAGAGGCAATTGCGGTATTAAGCAATTTGAGCCATGGGTAGAGAATATGGTTGCCAGCTGGATCGGCCAGCTCGGGCGCAGGTGGATGGCCACACCAGCTCCCCTCACACACGGGTTCAGCCAGGGACACGGTGCAGCACATCTGAGCAATGAAGTTTTAAAAAGGCTCTTAACATTTTCCATAACGCTGATACAAACTGTCTCCTGCCCGCTGTTGTCGTTCCAACGCAGCCAAACACCACACAGCTGCTTGCTCACATCTGGCTTCCCTGGAGAAGTGATCTCAGAGCGCCCAGAAACCACCTGTAGCACAGACTAATGGCTTTCTACCTTGCAAGTATTGCCAATTCCATTTCTGAAGTATGTGCAAATAGTAATGAGGAGGAGTAAACCTCTTGTCAGTAGGTGTACATTCATTACACAAGGAACCCACATCACCAGAAAAATTTTGGAAGCGGTCCACAGTGGAAAGAGGTGTAAAACCACTGCTGGAGGTACCTCTGTAACTGGTTAAGGGACAGAGACTGCCACCTGTCTCTCCAGCAGGTAATTCATTTGGATGTCAAAAAAATAATTTGGCCAAAGGGAGAAGGATGCCAAAAAAGTTTTGGCTGAATTTTACTCACTTGGTTCCTATTATTTCAAAGAGAAATAAATAGTCAACCGACTATCACATGCAAGCACATGTAAGTACAGAGCACAGTACTACTGACCACCAGTAGTGCCAGAGTAGCTTCAACTTCAGTTGCTACCTTTTTCGTTATCTGTTTTACCACACATCATTCTTCTCACATCATTGGCTGCCGTATGCTGGTTTTGCAGGAGCCTGCCTTTCTCTTCTCTGAAGAAAAGTCCCAGGCTGTTGTCCTGAGTGAGCAGGGCACCTTCAAAATATGGCTCCGTCTCCCTGTTTTGCAGAGATGCACGTCAGCTGATGGCTGGAGGTAAAAACTAAGCAGACAAAGATTAAAAAGAGTGATAATTTACCCATGGAACAAACTACGCAGGAAAACAGTGATCTCTGTCTTGTCACCTCTGACTTGTTAGTACACAAATCTGAACAGAGTTAATTAAAGACCACAGGGCCGCANGAGAAGGGCCACGAGGATGATCCGAGGGCTGGAGCACCTCTCCTATGGAGACAGGCTGAGAGAGTTGGGGTTGTTCAGTCTGGAGAAGAGAAGGCTCCGAGGAGACCTTCTGGTGGCCTTCCAAGATCTGAAGGGGGCTACAAGAAAGCTGGGGAGGCGCTTTTTAGGATGTCGGGTAGTTCTAGGGCTAGAGGGAATGGATTAAAACTAGAGAGGGGTCGATTCAGATTGCACATTAGGAAAAAAATTCTTCCCCATGAAGAGTGGTGAGCCACTGGAATAGGTTGCCCAGAGAGGTGGTGGAAGCCCCATCCCTGGAAGCTTTTAAGGCCATGTTGATGGGGCTCTGGGCAACCTGGTCTGGTGGAGGTGTCCCTGCCTATGGCAGGGGGCTTGGAACGAGATGATCTTTAAGGTCCCTTCCAACCCTGACAATTCTATGATTCTATTAGGAGCACTACTCATCTGCACTATGGGGGGTGTGATGTTACCTACCACACTGAGACCTTCTCCACTTAAAATCCGGGACACTACGGGTCCTCGTCCACGTACACGACAGAGCGACTGACTGCTGTGCTCGTTCTATGATGTATGAGAGAAATGAATCACTCTGGCCTTTTTCAAATCAGAAAATGTTGGGTTTGGTTTTTTTCCTGTAGCGATCTCCAATCTGGACTTCCTCTGGTTTTGTCGGAGGAGTTCCCGGTGACTCAGATGTGGATTGGGAGCTTTCTCAGCCCACGGCTGAAGGCAAGGGTGTTCAATATTTAATAAAAAGACAGCTTTTCTCCCAAATGTTTTGGATAAATAGCTGCTAAGAGAAACCAAAATACAAAAGGGTTTTAGCTGCTGGAATAAAAATACCTTTTTCCCTTTCAAACAACCTGGAGGACCCTCTCTGGGTTCCCTCCCTGGTGCTCCCAGCTGTCCCAAGTGACCCACACCCGCACTCAGAAGGGATGCGCACTTCAGCCAGGCTCCTGCGGCCATATCCATCCCAGAGCCAGCTTCACTCGGGTTTAACTAGCACACTAGTCTAAAAGCTGGTCTGGCCTTGGGAGCTCAGCTGCGCCCAGCTGATGCTAACAGTTGGCAGGCAGCAGAGATGGTAACAGTGGCAGGGTGTTTGCAGAATTTTTTGTAAAATACCCTGTAACTGTTGCTGCCTAGTAGGGCAGGGGAAACGTACTCTCCCTTGGTCTCACGCTTCTACGATTGTTTTTTAACCAGAGGAAAACGAGCATTCAGGAATTTCTGCTTTTTAACGTCCAGTGCAATGCTTGTATTAAACAAGTAGCAGGACCTTCCTAGGTCCACGGTTCCAATGCTTTATTGTCCACTGACTTTATTTAGTGCAACTATGATGTGACTATGTTCCTCATTCCCTTCTGGTAATTTCTGTGCAGTTAAAACGCCGCCAATTGGAAGGCAAAAGAAAGGGAAAGGAAAGCATCAAATCCTTTGACAGTGAATTGCAAACTCTGTTTGGCATCCGACTACAGACATAGTGGGATGAAATCCTTACCTAAGTACCAAGCAATTTATTTAGGTATTCCGCTCTCTCTGCTGAAGCCTTAAGACAACCCTTGCTATTTTAATGCCAAACCCTCCCATCAGAGTACTGGCCCCATACAGGAGTGGGGAGATGTATACACACTGGGCCAGGATTTGGCTACTGCTCAGATGAAAAACTGAAATGCACTTTTCTCTGTGGCAGTTCTCTAGCTCCACGCTCCACTTCAGACCTGGAGTATAGTCTGAGGGTATACACTGCCATTCTTAGTGTTACTAATCTCGCAGCTGATGATCTCCAAGATCCTCGACTTTTCAAAGTAATACTGAAGAAGGTTTGCATCAAGCCATCCACAACACCAGCCTTTAACTCACCAGTTCATTTACCTCCCCAGTTTACTCGCTGCAAATGCGAAAAATGATGAAACTCAACCTGCACAGCCATGAGCAAGGACCTTCTCTGTGGGAACTCTGCGCTGCAGGGTAGACCATCACATGCAACATGCTCCTTCTCTGCAGACTTTCCAACCCCTCCCCTGGATGTGTTCCTGTGTGGCCTGCCCTGGGTGAACCAGCTCTGGCAGGGGGGTTGGACTCCATGATCTCCAGAGGTCCCTTCCAACCCCTACCATTCTATGATGCTATGTTACAAAGGTTAGCTTTGGCATTTATCATCTGCAGGGCGAGAGGCACGACTCATCTGCTCTGCTGAATCTTCTTCCAAGCCAGTGGCATTTCTGGGATGCAATCACTGTGCCTGTATTGTTTCAAAGCTGTCAACATCTGTGAGAAACAGTAAATTTTACTTCCTCTCATTTAACTGAAATGGGCTGCCATGAAAAAAAAATACATCAATAATGCTAAGAATAATAAAGAAAATTAACAGAAACAGCATGGCAGCAACTAGCCACAGGTCTTACGGTGACTGGGCAAGCAACAGCGGCAACATGGGGCTAACAGTCACAGCCCGAGCCCTGCCGGCCACGGGAGGAAGGTGAACCAAAGGCAAAGGCTGCAGGGCTGTACTGGGACCAAGCCAGGACAGGACTCGTTCCTAAAATAACGCTTGCTGCCACAACTCAGGTTTTAAGATTCAAACTTCATGCCAGCTTCAAAAAAAAAAACAAAAAAAAAACAGAAAGCCAAAATTTGAAGAAATCAGCTTGAAAGCTTGTTACTGAGACAAACTGAACAGAAGAACAGTGACTAACTCAGAAACATCAAGTAGAGGTCAACGTCTGACTCTCTCTGCACCTCACATAAACACACAGGCCTTTCTAGCCACTTCAAAAGCAGCAAGTGCTTTGAGATACTTCACCAGACTAAAATCGCAAATTCTTATTTTGCTTATGCCCTTCTGCTGCTGCCTGCAGTCTCCCCATCCCATTTTATTTCATGATGTAACTGCAAGCAGACCAACCTTTTCTGTCCCACGGTGAGTCACCGACAGGACTGAAGCCGTGGGACTGAGTGGGTCAGCAGCTCCTACAAGCAGAGCTGGGCTGTTGCTACTGTCAGTAACCAGACAGTAGCTAAGCACCTCCCAGCATAATCACAGGAAGAGTTAACGTGCCACATATGCAAGAAAATCCGTAGTTTTGAGGACCTGTAAGTATGAATGGTTCGCCCTCCTATAACCTCTCAGAACACTAAAATAACAGATTTATATTTTTTTCCGAAAAAAAAAAAAATCTAGTTTTTGACAATTGACTCAGAGAAGGAGACTTTGCTTGTACTATCTTGAAATATTAATAGAGAACTGTCAAGGCATATTTCTTATTGTGATGCACTTGTATAGCTCTGAGTAATTCCCACCGGTATTAATGAGAATCACTTATATAAATCACCCTGCAGCAGGTTAAAAACCTCATCCCATAATCACGATGGTGGCTTTAAAGAGCCCACTACAGGACAGTTCCTCTGTTGAAGCTCTCTGCGCATCCCCAGTGTAGTCAAACACCAAGTTAGGCTATCGTCACAGCTCTCTAGCTCTCATTGAGCCAAACCACATCCACTTTCCTAAGGAAAGAATTGTCCTTGCTTGGATGCAACACGTTGTCTGAGCCACTGGTGGTTCTGCTTTGAGGTCTGTCCTTGTTTCAGCTGGGAGAGAGTGAGTTTTCCTCCAAGTAGCTGCAACAATGCCAAGTTTTGAATTTAGCATGAGAATAATGTTGATAACACTCTGATGCTCTAGTTGTTGCGAAGTAGTGCTTATCCCAAGTCAAGGACTTTGCAGTTTGCTGTGCTCTGCTGGCGAGGAGGTGCACAAGGAGCTGGCAGGGAGCGGGGCCAGGACAGCTGACCTGAACTAGCCAGAGGGATATTCCATCCATAGAACATCCTGCTCAGCAGATGGACTTGGGGGTGTTGGCTGGGAGGGCGGGATCACTGCTCAGGGCGAGCAGTCCCATTGTGCATCACTTGGGTTTTATTTCTCTCTCTTTTTGTTATCTACCTTTTCATTACAATTGTTGTCATTACTAGTAGTATTACAATTATTAAACTGCTCTTATCTCAATCCACAAGTTTTACTTTTTTTTTCTTTCTGATTCTCTTCCTCACCCTACTGGGGAGTAAGCAAGTGGCTGCGTGATGCTTAGCTGCCAACTGGGGTTAAACCACGACACGATCTTAAATTCCTGCTGGAAGGAAGAGCACAAAATGTTTATTTTCATTTGCTGTAATGTCCCATTATAGGAGGTTCCATTACTGTCGTTTCATGCCCCTTTCTCCCTTTTAGAAGAGCTTAGAGGGCTTTCTGAGTGAAGTAAAGCCTTCCATCTCATGGTGAAAACTCGTACTGTTCATCCGAAAGCCATTCAAAGAGTGAAGATGGCATCCAATACCAGTAGGTGAATTCCTGGATCTCAGAGGCTTGCAGGAGCTGCTGGCTCCTTCCCCACCTCCAGACCTTCCTCAATCCATCCCGGGAAGCCTCTTTGAGGGTAAGGTTTCTCAGGTGCAACTTGGATGCTGCAGCTCTGGTCTTTTGAGTAACAACCTCCATCTAATTCCAAAACAACTCTCTTCTTGCACCACCACAACGCCAGCTCATCTGAGTCCAATTAAAGACTCGAAGATCGATTCATAGCAAACTAAACCATATTTACTTTCAGTCCATTATCACACTCATAACACATAATTTTAGAGATTTTATATTCTGAGTTGCAGCAGCAGGCTACAGGCTGCACACCTCTTGCTACTCTATTGAGATATGCCCAAGAGAGTTGTCTGTCTTTTTTTCTCCCCCGCCCCCCCCTCCCCTTCCTCTTTCCTTAGAGGGGAATTAAGGCAGCAGAGAACCTTAAAAGCTTTGATCTACTCATGGTAGCCATAGTACAAAATCCTAGGCAACATACAAACCAGAGGAAACTCCATCTTTAACCTGCAGGACCAGTCCCAGGACAAAGGTTTGCTCTGGGCAAGGACAAGACAAGTAGGTTCTTCAGTAATTTTTGTTTAATAGCCTTTAACGTGAGTCCGGACCGGTGCACGAATGAGCACAACTGTTCAAATGAGCAATGCGTCCTTTCTGGGGCCTTATTCTGGAAAAACTCTCACTGAACTCAGTAGGGGTCTGGCAGAGCAGGAACTGAGGAGCAGCCCAGGACCCAGACCTGCGAGATGGGCGCAGAAGCAGAGGGCAGCTTTTCATTCAACATGGCCAATTTCTACCACACGCCAATATTTGTAATCTCCACCAAGGGCAAAACAATACAATTAAAACCAAAATGCTCAGCTTGGAGACAAGACAAAACTGGTGCTGAGATGCCAGATTGCATCATTACCGACTCTTAAAGCTCATGGTACCTTAAGAGCATTTAAAGGATCATAACTATTACAGCCCAATTACCAGTGGGACCCCAGAGCAGGTGCACTCATCAAAACAGAAGCCTCAGAGAAAGCAATTCAAATTGAAATTGCTACAGGATTTTCAAAGTGTGAAAGGGACTTGTTGAGAGTAATTAAAGGCTCCAGGATGCCACATAAAAAGGACATACTCTATCCAGAGACACGGGAAAGAAAGTACCGTCTCCACCTACGCACACTGATGGCAGGAGGTGAGCTCCCCGGCAGCCGAGGAGACCCCCAGAGGGGGCCAGGGCAGGCAAATCAGTGGGATAAGCAGCGGAATCTGTCTGCATGAACCCCGCTTGCCCCCGTGTAGTCATCATGAAGCAATTAGCGTGACAATTACTGTCGAGCTGCTGTTGCCAAATAAACGTGGTATTCACCACGGGCTGGCACGGCCCAGGGAAGACCCTGGCAGACAAAGGAGGATGGTGGCACTCAGAAAGATCGTAGCCATGGAGCTAGGGTGAGACACTTCGGTGGTATCAGCTGGAAGCGCCAGGAGGTTTCTGAGATGCAGCAACCAGCAGCGGAACAAAACATGCAGCAATCCTGCCTCACACACCAGACTGGAACAAAAACAACCTAAACAACCGCCCCTCATTCCCCTACCACTATAGACCCCAAAAGAAAAGGGAATGCGTAAAGAAGCTATGGGCTTCCCCAGGATACACTGCAGGTGCAGGCGGGACCGAAACAATCCCGAGCCCAACCCAGAAGATGCTCCCGGTGGCAGAGCAAGACAAGAAATGCAGGGCCTGTTGCTATTTGGGTTACAATACTTCTAATTTTTCTTCTGTTAAAGTACTGCTCTGGGGTGGTCTCAGGCTCTACTTACCTCTGAAGGAAGAAAAAGAAGAAAACCAACACTATGTAAGTCAGAAGACTTGCAGCTCCCAGGTTACTCCAAGGAGTCTGTGCTTGAACTCCAGAGAGCAGCATGCAGGGAAGGACTGCCAGGAGCAGAGGTGCAGCGAGGTGAGCTCCATTGGGACCCTGGGGCATTGCCCACCACACATTGCCTCTGCTTTTGGTCACGCCACAGAGACCAGGGTCTCAGTTTTCACCCCAGTCCCGGGAGCCGCAAGCAGGAAAGTGAGACAAAAAACCCATAGGAGAAACCACCACATCCCACATTTTCCTCCTTTTCCAGAGCCTGTGACGCTCCAGCTTGGGAATTTTCATAGCCTATGAGGACACCTGGGTGCTCCAGCTTAATCTTGAAAGTCATAATGAAACTCAAACACTAGAAGAAATAAATAGCAGTGCTGCCCTGCAGAGGTTATTAAAGCATTAATTTCAACAGACAGATGGCGTGGAGAGCGAGCCAGGAGCAGGATGTGAATTTTTACCCATGACATTTCCACCCTTTGAAATACCTCCTCCTCTCATGAAGGAGAAAATAGAAAAAAAAAAATTTAAAATACTTAAAAAAACCCAAAAGCACACAAACAAAACCTCACGGCTCACACCTTCCATTTGTGGCAGTAATATTGGGCTAGAAAAGTGCTGCCACTGAAGCGCGAGAGCCTGAGTTTTGCCACGGGCCAATAAACACCATATTTCAGAGGAGGTGCTGTGGCAGTAACTCGTTCCCTACTATCCAAACCTGCACAAAAGTCCCTACTCCAGCAGCCCCTCACGGTGCTACGCTCCAGGAGCCAAGGCACTACACCTAAGGGCGCAGCGAACCCAATTTCATCTTTCTTCTACAGCTTAGTTCAGTTTCTATGCCATCTGATTGGGACAACACACAGAAGTGAGGAAAAGTTATGGGCACACGCCTAGATCTCTGACTGCCATAAATTTATAATTTTATTGCAGTAATAGATCTGTCATAACAGTGATTTGCCTGCAGCTATTCCACCTTGTGCCACAATCCCATCAGATCTCAAAACCCAATGGAGGCGGCACAGGGTGAGACGTGAAGGGGCCCAGGCACGCGTCCTGCCGCCAAACGTTCGCCCGCCCTCCCCCTCAACGGCTCTGACCCTGTGCCCCAAGGCCTGCCCACCGCCCGAGCCCGCTGCTTTACGCGGCACCTCGCCTGCTCCACATCCTGACTGCCATCACCAGAGGTGCTGGTGCTCCTCCCAGGGTGGTGCTTTTCCCTGCTCTCCCCAGTGGCCCCTCACCCTGCCGCCCTCCAGCCCTCCGAAGCCAGGGCCGGCACTCATGCCAGCCGGGGAGCGGCGGGGAGTCCAAATCGAGTTGTGCCCACGCTGCTAAAATAGTCAGATTCATCTCTGGGCATATGGTGGTGTCTTCAGGGAGAGAGGAAGCCGCTGCTGCCTCCTTGCCAAATTCCTAGTACTTACGGAGTATTTACACGTTGTGTATCTCGGCCGCTCGCTGTGGCGGGATGATGCAGCCCACGGGGTTGGCGGGGGCCGAGGGTATCCTGCCCACAGGCCCCGCCACATTCACTACAGACGTGCACTTTCAGCTACTCAACCTACTACGGTTTTCTCCCAGATTTAAGCAGAATAGCCTACTTTTTAAGTGAGCAGGGGAAATCAGAAAAATGGGAGAAGCTACCAGCCAAACAGCCTCTGGTGCTGGAGAGCCCTCAGTCCTGGAGGACTTTTGAAGGAAGGATGACAGAGGAGCTTCCAGTAAAAAAAAAAATAAATCCATTACCCTTGTTCTCAGAAACAAACCCGAAAAGCTAAAAATCAAAACAGACTGGACAATGCTGCTGACTGCCTAAACCCAGAGGCTGGGGAACCAGTGGAATCACAGAATGGCTTGAGTTGAAAGGGACCTTAAAGTTCATCTTAGTTCCAATGTGAAGATTTCTTACAGATCCTTACTTTGGTTTGGGCTTCAGTAAAAGAAGGTCTCACCTAGCCACCCCACGTGGTGGCCCATGCACCAGCAGGAAAGGGCTAGTAGGCAGGGAGGCAGATTGCAGGAACTGAGGGTGCTGCTGCCCCAGAGAGGGGTTCACTTTTACCAGGAGAACCCTTGACTTCCTTCCAAATTACATTCTTATACAGAAGAACTGTAAAATGACTCTTCCCTCCCGACTTGCATCCCTACGTTTAAACACAAACATCAAAAATGACACCTGTCCTGAAATGTTCAAAACCTCAAGCAAGGCACAAGCAACTCGCAGCATCGTCAGATGAAGAACAACAATCACAGCTCGCTGCGTGGGAAGACACAAGAACTTGGCGCTTGGAGGTGCCTCTTCGACCCAATTCTCGCTCTATGAGCCACCATCAGCCATGGAGTTCACCTGCCATGGGGTCCATCTCCAGGACCCAAATCAGTTCCAGAGTCACAGTTTCAGCCACGAAGACACCACAGCTTACACATCTTCTAGACAAAACGAACACTGCCATGTTGATGTAACCCTTGGCAAGCACGACTACCTTACTTGGAGTTGGGAGGAGAAAAAATTCAGTTGCACGCCCAAGCTGAAGCCAAGAACATTTTTGTCAATATACCTAGAAAAATCACAGTCATATGTTTCCCAGCTATTTCCAGAAGATATTATGGAAGGGTCGGATCTCCATTAAAGTGTGACAACAGCATAAAAATATATCACAATGATTAAAAAAAGAATCTTCTCAATAGTGCATTTTTGAAAGAAAGCCAGCTGGCATCCAAGCAGGTGATGCATCGGACAGGTTATAAACAAATACGTGTTCTAACGAAAATGTTTGCAACTTCTTCCACTGCGCATTTAGAAGAGATTCAAAGCAATAATTACAATGTTCTTTGAAAACTTTACAAAGAGACAGCTGCATTTCAAAAAAATCCACTTTCCAAAGACTGCATATAATTCCGTGCACCAGTAAGCTGCATCAGAGCAACAACTACATACTTTTTCATATATACTCATAACACATACATATTGATTCATACGGATAAATATATATATATACACTTCATACGTATATGTAATACATAGACATAAAATACATAGAAATAGTCATGTTTAAAGTTAGGAGGCAGAATTTTATCATGTCAGATACAAAACAAATTGTCGATTAAATTCAAGAGCGATGAATCTGCCTGATGTAAGGAATGGAAAAGCATTCCTGCTCCAAGCTTTTCTTTCACATTAAAATCTGCACATGCCTTGCAGAACCAGTGTGGTTTAAATTTTTACCAATGGTTTTCACAATCAGTGTTTCACTCTTGCCATCACAGTCTGAAAATCAAGGTTTAGGATTGGCTGACAAAGGCGATGAGAAGTTAGCCAGGAGCAAACTCCCAATCTCCTTTCAGCAAGGCAGCAATTGGGATTTAAGCCCTCACGCCCCATCAGGTAAAGACAGACCACGAAGCCTCAACGTTCACAGGGTAGCTGGTAAAGTTCAGTAAATAAGTTAATCTTTTGTATATATTTCTCTTAGTTTCAGTCACAGTCCAGAGGAAATGTCTTTTCCAACACAAGATCGAAACTATCATAGGAAATTCCAGCAAAATAACTTCCCCTCCACCCCGACACATTTTTCCTCATCTACACTTCACAGTAATCCCCAGCTTCCCAAAGGACATCAACTACTATTCCTTGATGTCTTCACGAACTACTTACTCCTAGATGTCTTCATGAAGTGACCACCCTTTCCAAGCCACTACAGACCTGAGCTTTCCTCCTCGCTCCTCTGCAGGTTTACAGAGAGGGAGATACAGCAGCTTTAGCCTCCAGCCAGTCTCAGTCAAGTAGCCACCATCCATGTAGATATAACCCACTCCCAACCAAACCATGGCACAGTTACCCTGCTGCTCCCCTCCCCATCAACTTTCTCTCCCCAAGTAGGGTGGTAGAGATTTAAGACTCACACTGACTAGCAAAGATGAACGGCTACCACAGGAGACTCGAGTGAAATGAAAAACTTTCCCCCCACTTGGATTTAATTCCAACCTCGGCCATATTCTTTAGCCAACAGAAATAGCCTAGAAACTGCTAAATTATAACATGGTTACAACAGGCTTCTCTAAAGCAAGGAAAATAAATTAAGGAAGTCCTCTTTCTCTTCCTTGCAGCAGCTCTCTGCGGATGTTCAGAATTTGCAAATGACTCAGGCAGCAGCATTCACCAGCAAGATCAGCTCTGCCAATTACTCCTATACCCATCTAATAAATTTAAGAAACTCCTGAGAGGCTGAGCCTGTCACCGACTGGGAGCTGAAAGGAATTCAGCATGTAAGAAAAATTTTTCGGAAACTCTTGCCACAGATTGCTGTCTTGGACCCTCACTGGAGAGGGCCTGTGGACTCCACCAGCAAAAGCAAAACACTAGCAGACCTCAGTGGAGCATGGCACAATTAGTAGCATTAATGGATGGACTATTCATTTAATTCAGTTTTTTCTTCCACAAATAAAGTCTTCTGTTTTTTATTTGATTTTATAAATTAACCTCTTTCTTTTCTCATTAAGTAAACAATGAATGAAGGATTGCTCTGTGGGAAAGATGCAAGTGCAAAGGGCAGTGGTTTTATACTGCTGCAGCAATTTCCTTTCATGCTTCCAAATAACTCTGCTCTAGAAGGCAGAAAATCATTGATGCCTAATAATTTATTTAGTAAGATACACTGTTTTCTTTCAGCTTAGGGAAACTTGTGGCTGGAAAGCTACGCTAAAAGTTGGTCTGTTCATGAATGGCTCCCAAGACCTTCAAATGGTGATGGAGGAACTGCCTATACCAGACATTAAGCCACGGGGCAGCACAGGGAAGGACGGACGGACCACGGCCTGATGCACTTTGTTATTTGGACCTAAAGTTCCCGTCAGTCTCATCTTGAGCACTTTGATCTTCACTGTAGTTCTGGTGCAGCTCAGGATCCCAGAGGCCTGGCTGAGCCACAAGCTGACTCTGAGGTGGACCTCTCGAGGAGGCACTTAGCTGCTTGGTTTGTTCACTCCAAGGTACACCTTGCTCTGGTGTGACTGAACCTCACTTTCCCTCTATGGGTTTTTAAACAGTCAAGTGCTGGGATCCTGCTGAGAAAAGCTAAGCTTTAGGATAATAAAACCCAATTTTTTTCTTTCATTTCTCCTCTCTTAACAGCAGGTTGACAGAAACGACCATTTGCTTCTGCTCAACACCTCCGAGACAACCTTAGAACACTGCAAGCAGGGACACCGACATATTGGAGCAAGCCTTGTGGAGGGACACGAAGAAGGTTGGGGCTGGAGGACAGGACACAGATGGAGAGGCTGAGGGAGCAGGACATTTTCAGCCAACGTAAGACAAGGCTTCACACAGAGCTTATCACTGTCTACAACTGCCTAATGGGAGGGTGAAAGAGGCTGAGCCGGATTTCCCTTGGAGATCTACAGGAACAGGGCAAGAGACAACAGACACATAGAGAAAGCTGCAGTTGGATCATGAATTCAAAACCACCTACGGTGAGGGTAATCTAGTGTTTGAGTAGACCACCCAGGGAGGCTGTGAAATCCCATCTGGGAGCAACTGGTTCTTGTTGGCCCTGAGCAAGCCACTGGGACTGCCAGAAGCCCCTTCCAGCCTAAATGACAACTCTGTTAATCCTGTGATGTTAATGTTCAGGTTTTGAAAACAAGGACGGTCCCAGCACTAGATGCACAAGCAGATCTGTCTCAGACAAAGCCAAAAGCAGTAACAGAACAGTTGCTATCTCCTCTGTTTTTTTAAAAAACCTCCAATGCGACAAACCTGAAGACGCTTCTAGAATCTTATTCCTGGGCATTTATCCCTGGCCACCGCTGAAGGTCCTGGGCACTGACATGGCCTTTTTTATAAGGTGGTACCTTCTATCCCTATTGCCAATTACAAGCCAGTGCCACCAGGATGGGCCTTGCCCCATATTCAGACTAAGTCCTACGCTCAGTCTGGTTCCTGTGTTTCTGTGACACAGGAGTAAAGGGGCATCGTCGGGCACCTCCACCGGACGAAGGTTACTAAGAAAGCAAACTCTCAAGATCTCGCAGAAACAGAACGAAACACAGAAACATAACCAGTTTCAAATCCACAGTTTTCTTGGGCCTTTCACAGCGCTGCGGACGACGAGTCGTTTCGCATCAGCGGGCTCCACAGGGAGGCTCCTCAAAGAGCAGCACTGCCAGGCCATGGGCCACCACCACTGTCCTACGGAGGCCGAGGGAGCCCGCAGGCAAACAGCCTCTTCCCTGAGGAAGTCCCATTTCTCCAAAAGAGGCAGGAAGACTGAAAGGGTTCTTATAATCTTTCTGCTCTCTAGGCTGGGCAACAGCTCTGTGCTGTACTCCTCTCCAGATGCACGAAAACTTTCTTAAGTAGATTTAAAGGAATTTTAGAATTTTGTTTCAATAGGGACAATTAACCAAGTGACTGAGAGCACTGTATCCTACTGCCCTCGTTTCTCACTTCATCAATCTTTGTGTCACTCACAAATCTTATCAGAAATAATTCTATATTTACTTCCAGATCACTGCCAAGAATGATGAATAGCATGGGGGTTCTGACTGATCCCTGCAGAGTCACATTAAAAACGTTCCCATTCAGCGATGATTCCCTATTGACAACTATTTTTTGAGGTCTGTCAGTTACCTGGTTCTTAACACATTTAACATGTGCTTCAGTGAAAGTCTATAGCACTAATATTTTAATCATAATGTCATGTGGAATAAAATCAAACGCCTTACAGAAGTTTAAATATATTACATCTACACAGTTATCTTATCCTCCAAAGTTGCAGTATCATCAGATAAATCAGATTTGCTTGACAAGACATATTCTCCAAAAAAGAATGTTGAATGGCATTAATTATATTCTCTACCTTTAATTCTCTAAATCCTCTATCAGTTCTTCTATTCTTTTGCCCAGGCCTAAGCCGCCTGCAGTCACCCAGGATCTTCCTCTTTCACGAGTTCGCTCGTTGTGAATTTCCAAGAGGTGTAAGAAGTTAACAGAAGCAGACCAAAGACCTTCTGCATCAACTTCTTGTAGGATTTTTGACTAAAAGTTATCCAGCCCAGTCCTCACCACACGCAGCAGGGGTGGCCGCTGACAGAGACCAACTGGCCAACGAGTTGAGAAGGAAAAGATGATTTTGGTGGGTGGGAAAAGGACAGCACTCTGAGTGAGGAGTCTGTTCACACTACACACAGAATCACAGAATGCTAGCGGTTGGAAGGGACCCCTGGAGATCATCCAGTCTAACCCCTCTGCTAAGGCAGGTTCTCCTTGAGCAGGTTGCACAGGAACACATCCAGGTGGGTTTTGAGTATCTCCAGAGAAAGACATTCCATAAACTCTCCGGGCAGCCTGCTCCAGGCTCCGTCACCCTCACAGCAAAGAACTGCCCAACTCTCCAGCCTGTCTAGGTCTTGCTGAACAGCAGCACAGCTCCGGTGCATCTGCCACTCCTCCCCATTTTGTATCATCACCAAACTTGCTGAGGGTACACTTCATCCCTTCTTCCAGAACATTGATAAATACGTTGAACGAGAGTGGAGTCAGTACTGACTGACCCCTGTGGAACTCCACTAGCTATGGGCCTTCAACCAGACTCTGCAACACTGATCACAACCCTCTTAGCTCTCTCATCCAAGCAGTTAGCACGTCCCCTCATTTTAAAGAATGCTCTCCCTTGCTCATACCACATCCCGGTCAGTCAACCCAGCCAGTATCCAGGCTGACATTTCACGCAAAGACTAAGCTAGCCCACAGCAGTCTTCATGAGCAACAAAATACTATCTGCTTTGAGTAGGAACCTCTACCTCATTCTAGTAGATTATGAACTTGCTGCAACTTTTTGGGCTTCACCACCTCTCAATTAGCGGTAGACCTGCCATCTACCCAGGCACGAAGCCTTCAGTGCTACAGAGACTGCTGCTACTTGTACAAAATGCCTCCCTAACTGCCACGGGAAAGCAGTGCAGGAAACGGCACTTTCCTGGGAGCTGGGCTGAAACTGAGGCTAACCTCCCTGGAATTACAGGAATCTCATCTAATAATTCACAAAATAATACACAAAATTTACCTATTACAAAAGACCTAGTACCACATCCCAGAAAGTGACCTGACAGATCAATGCATTTCACTGCAAAGCCCTCCTCTGCCTAGGGATAATTCGTCTGATGGTAGGAGGTGGTGCTCCCGACAGCTAGGAGACAATCAGAGATCTTGAGAAATACCATCACCCAGATGTGCATCCAGAAGGCAATACAGAGCCAGTGTGTTTGCTCCAGTCAGTGCTGTTAAAACAAGAGAAAATGAGGCACTTGAGTAAAACTTTTCTAGCAGGAGGTACAGCAGCAGTTCCGTGAGAAGCATTAAACATGCTTAGTTCACTTCACTCATTAACTATTTTTAATTTTTAAGCAAGTTATTACAGCTACTATAATATTATAAATATTATATTACTCATTCAAAAAGATTAAATGGTCTCAAATAAGAGAAGATGTCCTTGTTGCTGCCTTAGTAGCCCTTCGTGATTGGCGACTCAGCTTTTCTATTCTTCCTCCATGCTTCTCCGGGACACCATCCTGGATTGCACTGGGTGACCTCAGTTCCTTCTCATCCTAAGGGAAAGTAGAAATACCCAGCATCAAGTAGAATCAGGCTCTCACCATATCCCAGTTAAAGGAAACCACGTTGCAAGCTTGTTCTGGCGTTACGTCTGTGATCCATACCATGCAATCTAGAATGCCGCAACGTGCTAACCTCTACCTACAGCTGCACTGGTGGCCCAAACTCCGGAAGACAGGCAGAGTGGCGTTCATGGAGGCAATCACCTGGTCAGAAGCATACCTTGGGCTGAGCTGGTTTGCATCCCAAGTGCTCATTTCTCTCTGTGGACTACGGACAGGTGCCGGCTGCTTGCAGCATGTATCACAGACTGGCTTAGGTTGGAAGGGACCTTAGAGATCATCTCATCCAACCTCCCTGCCATGGGCATCTCCACTAGAGCAGGTTGCTCAAGGCCTCATCCCACCTGGCCTTGAGCACCTCCAGGGAGGGGGCATCCACAGGTCCTCTGGGCAATCGATTCCAGAGTCTCACCACCCTCCTGCTGAAGAACTCCTTCCTAAGATCCAGTCTAAACCTCTTCTCCTTCAGCCTAAAACCATTTCCCCTCGTCCTGATGCTGGGCACTCTTCTGAAAAGCCCCTCTCCAGCCTTCTGGGAGGTTCCCCTCAGGTATTCGCAGGCAGTTAGAAGGTCCCCTCGGAGTCTCCTCTTCTCCAGGCTGAACAGTCACAGCTCCCTCAGCCTGTCCTCGTAGCAGAGGTGCCCCAGCCCCTGGATCATCTTTGTGGCCTCCTCTGGACTCATTCCAATGGATCTACGTCCCTCTTATGGTGGGGACACCAGAACTGGACACAGGATTAAGGTGGAGTGTCACAAGAGCAGACTTAATCAGGAGAATCACCTTTCTTGATCTGCTGGCCACACTCCTCTGGATGCATCCCAGGATAGGGCTGGCAATCCACATCACACTGGCCAGGTGAATCCCACCGCACAGGACAACCAGCAGGGCTGGAACACCTCCTCGATCTGTGATAAAGGCTCTAATCTCACAGTTTACCTGCACAAACTACAGGGTAATTTCTTATAAACCCTTCAGGGTGGGAAACGGTCCTTCTTGGGTTTGTGTTTATACCCGCACTGAGTCGTGGCAGGATCACAGGACAGAACCAGACTCAGCACAAGTCTTCGCAATGCTAATTAATGACGTACTCATTAGGAACAGCACCAGTAAGAGTAAGCAGGCTACCCTGTGCAGACCCCAACTGACACGAGTACGAGGCTTACAGCACATTCCCATCAGACTTCTCAGTGAGGGTAAAAAAAAAAAAAAAAAAAAATCATCTAGCTATGAGAAGGAAAGTCTTTTTGTTTTTTTGGCATTTTCCTCAAACGGGAGTGGGACCAGTCCCCTCTGAATGTGGCTAAAGAAAGGACCAGACACCAATCTCTCATAATTTAGAGTGAATATGGCAAGAGTCGTGCTCAGACTGAGACAGGAGTAAGACCCTGACCACACTTCTTGTTGTAAGAAATGCTTCTCACCAAGAACCCGTAATTCATTCAATGAAAACCTTAATGTGTAGCCTTTTGCTGTTATCCGGACTCCCATCTGGTAAACATGATGTTAGTTTTTCATTCACTTCCAAACAAATAAGCACGCCAGCATTCTGAAAACATTCCTCCTTTTGAATTTTAGGCATCTAATGCTCTGCTTCCAGGTACTTTCCTCTGCCCCTCTGCGTACAACCACTTCAGGAACAGCACAGATAAAACCAATGGCACTGTCATGGAACACAGCTCCACTATCCAAGTCATCCATCTAGAGCTGAAGGACTTGGACAAAATGAACAGGAAAAGAATCCATGTAAGGTGGAGGAGCAAGGAGACAGAACAGTAAGTTTTCCATCAGGAGCTTTAGGAAACAGCAAGTTCACCCGTCCGTTGATAAATCGCTTGCCAACAGAAGGTGCGTTCGAAACGGCGCCCGACTGCCACCTGTATGAGCAGCCAGTAAGAGCCATGCTGAGCCGTTCCACAGGCAGCTCACTGCTCCTGCATGTTTCCCCTGCCTGCTAATATAAATATTACCTCTCAGAAGCAATCCCTGCTCCCATCTAAGGTCATGGGCACATGGATGGAGTCACCCCAGGACAGGGGTGCGAGGTGGATTTTCATGCCCAAATCCAGCTGCTCCTGGAGGGGTGATGGGAGGGAGGAACACACAAAACTGGAGCAATGTTTCTTGGAATGGGGCAGATTTATCTCAGTTTAAGGGGCTGCATCATGTGGCCACAAGTTTTTTTTCCCCACAGGACAGCCGGTTCTTACCCCAATCCCCCTTTTGTGTTTCTATACCCTGACTTGGAGTGGTCAAAGAACCTGCTCTGACAGCAACCCGAGCCACACAAGTCCAGACCCAGTGCAGCACACATCCAAGTTTAAACCTGTCGACAGGTTCATTAGCTTCAGTGGGACTATTAAAAGATTTAAAGCCAAGTACATTTGTAACTGCTTTCCTGAATCAAACCCTAAGTAAAGAGCTTGTCAACATAAATAAAGGCGCCAGAACTAGACCATTAAATATATCTGCAATTACCCAGGTAGGATTGTGTGTGAGCTTTTCAGCATGATTTAGCTCCAATCATTGTAAATGTGCAAGAATTTTAAATTCACTCTAGAGTGCGAGATTGGCACATCTTCTAAAGAAATGCAAATAGCTAATAAATGCATCCTATAATAACTAAATATTCCATAAAATTAAAGAGACACTGGCAGGTCCTATTTGGTTTCAAAACATTGGCGTTACGCAAAACACTATCCAACAGAAAGAGCCCTTTGATTTCTCCAGAGGCTCCTCAGGCTGCATCCCAACGGTTCCTGTCTCACAGTGGGCACGGCCAGGAGACCTAACACCTGGGCAACCATCAAAGTGCGGTCACACCTGGCCCTGGCCCAGACGAACTCAATTCGGGAACTAAAGAAACTGCCAAAGAGCAAGAGGTCAGTGACACGTACGGCATTCGCTCAGCTCCTACCGCCTGTGGGTTTATTTGTTATTTACAGATACAGGCCTTTCTAAAAAGGAGGGAGAAACGATGCCGGCAATGCAGTCTAAGAGCCTGAGGGAAGCGGAGAAAAGCAATGCCAGCGATGTGAACGCGCTCACGGCACCTGCTCCCAACCCAACGTGATGGAGTCAATCGAATTAACAGCTCCAATAAGGACGGCGTGAAATGCGTTTTATCCAACCCTGGCACAAGAGTCAACTATCGAGAGACTCGACACCCTCCGCCAGCCGAGCCCGCGTGCGTGCCCCCTGTGCGCCGGGAATATATCGTGGCTCAGCTAAAAGTGGAGCGAGTGGCAGGACATCCATCTTCCTCTGGGAAGGTTGCCGGGCAACTGGCAAGCTTTCGGCTGGGTGCTGACGTCTGCGAGCAGCCGCGCGCCTCCTCCATCACTCGCAACTAACTTGATTTTGATGGATTAACATAAGATGAAAATCTACTGCGCTTCTCCCTCTCTCCCCCCGACACATGGGAATCATTAAGATACAAAGGAAAATACGACAGTGGCGACTTACAACGTGTGCCGAGGAAAAGGCAGACGCTAATGAGATCGATGCTCTGAAGTCATCCCTTATTCTACGGTAGAGAAAAATACTGAGTTGGTAAAATCTCCTAAGAATAACAATAATCAAGCAAAACACAAATACGTGCCCTAATTGTGCTTTTCTTGCATCCTTGACTAGTTCACGTCCTTCAGAAATGCCACTTAGTCTTCCACTGCCCCTTGTCAGATCATGTTTTAAGACTATTTCCCTTCACCTGCTGGAGACACCACTGGGACACAGAAATTCCCTCTAATCCCAGCCAGTCAGGCATTTATATCGCTCTTATTAGCTTGGTATCCGAGTACCCTACTGAGCTGCATTTTCATTAATTGTTTCTCAAGTGTCAGCTACAGGCTCAGCTTTACCCAGTACAAAGCAAAGACCGGATCCCTGCCCCGAGGAGTTTTACATGTTAAACAGATGGTTAATGACAGCTGCAGAATGACAGCCTTTGGACTGGTAGGGGATAACATTTATGGAATGGGGAATAAATTAACCAGGATTCACGACAAACTGCACTTGCTTTTGCTGGAGAACTCTGGAAATCTGGTGGCAACCTTTTCATGAGAGTCTGGAAATGTGAACCGGGCATTAGGTATAGGGTACATCTATATCATCTCCAGAAATCAATTCCTAATTCTATAATACAACCACATAAAAATATATTTTCTACTCCATTTTGCAGTGTAATACACAAAAAGGTTGATTTCCACCCCCACACCCCAGTCTTACTGTGACCTTCTGGTATTGGACAAGCTGCACCAGAGAGCTCTTCCTGACACACCAGCCTTTTCCTGCATTCTAGAAACACATTTCCAGTTTCTTCCTCATCAGTGATTCACAATAAACTTCCTTGTGGGCTTCACAAATCTCCACACAAGATGCTGAAGCTGGAACTGTGACTACAGAAAGGTTTCTCTTGGATAGTGGAAGATGCAGGTCCAGTTACCTTTCAGTTACGCTGCCCCAGTTCTAGCCCCCCAAGTAACATTTTCAAAGGCTGTTAGAAGGTAAGGTCCTTCTTCCATTCTAACTCAAGATCTTGCAGCTCATGGAAAGCTACAGAAACTCAGTCATTGATGCCATTTCCATACAGACCTGTATTGCTCTTTCTACGTGGGCAGCTAAAAGTTTGCGCATGCAAAGCAGGTAGAACACCTACAAAAACCAATGTCACAGAAAACAAAACAAATCCTCAGTGTTTACATTAGGACCAAAAAAAACCATACAACCACTGAGCATTTAAATAAGGAGACAAAAGAGCCTTCTTCCCCTTCAGATGAAAACCTTTACACCTTTCAGTAACTCCAATCTAATTCAACTTATAACAGCTCTGAGACAATCTAAAAATTAATTTGTGAACAGAATAATTGATAAGACTCTCGGGTCCTTATTTCTATGTGATCACATAGTGGCAATTAAAGCTAAGCATCTTCGAACAGCCTCTAAACAAGTACATGGAAAGCCAGAATACTTCTGAGTGGGGATTATGCGTTAACCTAATGTTCATAATCGTGCTCAGAAAGTTTGCTCTTTCAAAGCTTGAAACACAAATGTTAATATTCTCAGGCAAATAAAAAACCCTTCAGTTTTTGCAAAATGCAACTTTTGCATCAAGTACACAACACGTAATAAAACTCCCAAGGATTCATTGCATGCTGCAATTAAAATGCCCAATACAGACTTTGGAATAGCCTTCTCATTCCTAAGGAAACGTTTTTCCTCCGAGTAAATAGCTAAACTCAGGTGAGAATTAGACTGTTATATAAATACACATACTATGATCTGTGCTGCAGCCAAAAGAGGAGAGCCCTCTTCTCAGAAATCTTCAAATATGAACAGCTAACACAAAACAATGGGTGGCTGTACACGACAGAGTAACAAGAAGACAAAGGGAAAAAAATCCCTCCCTGTCCCCAGCTGCCTGACAATTATTTCGGAAGAGGAGAGGATCTCCGTCTGCGGGATGACGCTAGATAGGAGCTACAGGTAAGAGCAGGCTGCAGCAATTTCTGTTTAGCTTGCCGAGGAGAGGTAGAAAAAAACAAACCAACCAAATATCCCTGTTGAAAGTAAAACTTGTAGCTATGACCTTACAATGAACTTAAAAACAAAAAGCAAGCAGCAGGCAATTCACCCTCAGATTTACACCTAGAACTCTTATTCTCTTTACCACAGCTGCGTCCAGTTCTGGTGTCCCCACCATAAGAGGGATGTAGATCAGTTGGAACGAGTCCAGAGGAGGCCACAAAGATGATCATGGGGCTGGGGTACCTCTGCTACGAGGACAGGCTGAGGGAGCTGTGACTGTTCAGCCTGGAGGAGACTCTGAGGGGACCTTCTAACTGCCTGCCAATACCTGAGGGGAACCTCCCGGAAGGCTGGAGAGGGGCTTTTCAGAAGAGTGCCCAGCGTCAGGACGAGGGCAAATGGTTTTAGGCTGAAGGAGAAGAGGTTTAGACTGGATCTTAGGAAGGAGTTCTTCAGCAGGAGGGTGGTGAGACTCTGGAATCGATTGCCCAGAGGAGCTGTGGATGCCCCCTCCCTGGAGGTGCTCAAGGCCAGGTGGGATGAGGCCTTGAGCAACCTGCTCCAGTTGAGAGGCGTCCCTGCCCGCGGCAGGGGGGATGGATTAGGTGATCTCTGAGGTCCCTTCCAACTCAAGCCATTCCATGATTCTATCAACTGCCCATTACACAGTACCCAGTGCTGTAACCAAAGTCAATGCACCCACACGGACCCGGCCGGGTGAAATCACCGTCTGATTGCAGCCCTCATGGTGCAGCAGCGGAGGATGCTTCCTTGGGATGGGAACCCTTCGCCACTGTCTCATTCTAAGAGTGGCAACAACTGTGGCATGAGCGCAGGTCTTGAACACCAAGCTGGTATTCCACCAGCCTGCAAAAAAACTGTGATAGATGTTCATTTAAACAATACACAAAGAAATTATAGCAGGACAGATGAATGAGTGGAAGTTTTGTAATGACTTCAAACCACAAATAGAAACTGCATGGTATTTATGGCAGGAAGTCACCTACATCAGCCTAAAGGATCTAAATGCAGTCCTAGTAACAGCTGAACTAGCTTGAAGACTTACACCCAAACTACACAACTTAGGTACTCAGTATTTCCATTCAATAGTTTCAAAGCCCAGCTCTTCCGTAGCACAGAACTGAAAAATTAGGGGAAAAAAAACAGATAAATCCCAAGATTTATCAAGAATCAAGAATCACATCAGCTTATTCGGTGCCTTTAATTTGTATAGGAAAAAAACCAATTTATTTCCAAATCACTTTGCACTTAGTAAAGTCTCAGTATGATAGTATCTATTTATCTGTAGCCAAGTTCAACTTTATGCCTTGTAACTTGTCCAAAAATCTAACAAATCAAGGTGCTCTAGCTTTTTAAAGACCAAAATCTGAGCATGGCCTTTTCCTTTCCTTCATTAGAAGAAGAACACATGCGTGAGACATAGGATGAAAACATCCTATTTTTTATGCTTATGGGGTAAAATAAAACACAAACCCAGGACAACAGAAGCAATCAAGAGAATAAAAATTAGAGAACTAAGTTCCTGTGGCCTTACCAGAGTCTCTTTCAGAGTATCTAACAGAGGTGATGAAGTCAACCTATCACAGGTGATCTCAGGATCTTCAAAAGTCACTGAGAGCCTTTATTAGCACCAGAATTTTATGCCAGTCTTTGATAATTAACTTTTAACAACTTATCTGCAGATGGCCTGGACAGAGGTTAAAGTTACTAGTCTATCTCCTCAAATGTTATTTCAGCTAGGACAGAACCCCACAAACAAACACCATCTGAAAGCAAACCCTCCTATGGCCAGGCAGAGCAGCTCCGACGGTTCCCAATGCGCTCCTTTCCATTTCTGCTGAGGAGAGTGATGGTGAGTGATGTCAGCCACTTTCCTGGACACGCACAGATTTTCAATGGATTTGTGCTCCAGCTTTACCTACACACTCCTGGAAAGCCTTGCTTTGCCCTGGATCTGAAGCAGCGAAGCCAGAGCACGCCGTGTGCCTCACCGCCATGGACTTGCCTCCAGCTGCGGGCAGCTTCCCCACAAAAGGACGGGCCTTGCAGCGAGAACACTTTGCAGACACCCAGCACACCTGGATTTTGCTCCACGCAACCACCTGGAGCACTGGTCTCCATCTGCTGAACAAGGGCAATTGCTTCATGGCACATAAGAAATCCTACAGACGTCAAGATATAAAGCAACTTCCCAATCTTTTTCTTTTCCTATTGGTAACCATGTCGACGTCCTCATCACAAAAACAAAAAAAACCCCAAAGCCCCCATGTTACAGTCTTGTTAAAGGACCATGTTTAAAACCTGAGGAATCTGCTAAGTTTAAAAACTCACAGCAAAAACATCAGGTGTAAACACAAAAAGAGCATTATGTCAGCAGATATACTATGTCAACAGATACACACCAGCTGATGAACTGATACAAGCGTATGTTTAAATCTCAGAAGACGGTGGCCTGGACCAAAAGAGAACTGGAGAAAAAGCTGTTCCCTCTCATAAATGGCATTGTGTAGGGAAAAAAAAATGCTTTTTGCTGTGTTAAAACATCTCAACATTCTTCCTTCTTGTTTTTCTTATACTTGGAAAGCAAGACTTCCATGCAGAACAGTGCGAGCAGAACTTAATGTAGTAAAACATAAAGAGTTTCCACCTCAGGAGCAGCTGCAGATCAGCGTGTACAGTGGCACTGAATTTGCAAAACTCACTCGGGAAAAACTCTCGACTACAGGTACCAGCAGTTTGCCAGAGAAAGGCTACTGAAGCCTTTAAAAGCAATTCAAGCTACAAAAGGATGCCCCTCTATAGACAATCATCACAGCCTAGCATACCAAACACTCCCGAAGTCCTGGTGCTCAGCATCATTATTCTTTAGCGGTTACTGTTCTGATGAACAACCCTTGGGCAGTGTTCAAGAACAAGGGGAATTTCTGCCACAGGATTCCTGAAGCATTCCTTCCCTGCAAAACCAGGCAATAAAATCAGCACGTGTGGACTGAAATAATGCAACCCACCTCCACTCCAACTGTGCCCAAGGAGGTGACGGGGTGAACAAGGAGCCCAAGCTCATCGAGAACTCTCTGGGAGCTGCCTCTTTAGTATCTCAGGCTACATGATGCCCTGTGTAGGAGACCGAAAAGCAGGCAGCCTGTTCCAGGTAGCTGAGCAGCGGCCAGCTCTTGCTGCACCAGCCAGCCAAGCACAGCAAAAGGGGCTGGTTCTGAAAGCACAATTAGTGGATGAACCAATGCTGAGCTCTAGTTTCAGTGCAGCCACTGGAGAAATTTTAAGGGCGTTTGTCGACATGGTTGCAAACACTACTACCTAGATGAGATCTTGGCATTAACCGCGAGCTAACAAAAAATGGTCTACACTGACAACTAAACCATTGTTTGGCCCTGGATTAATGAGTATAATACCTGACAAGAGCAACTGGAGATTAATGGTCTGTAACTGATTGGCTAGCTTGCACTCCATAAGGTCAAGTACATTAATGTCAGGAGACAAATAGTTTGTCTCAACCCAGTGCGAGTACTACAGGGACTCAATGAACTTGGAAATATGAGGGCCAGGCTCTCAGAGACACTTTCTGTCACAATGGTTTAGTGGTGGCCAATTTTCACAAGGAAGGGTCCTCAAGCAGAGAGACTTCAGCTCTCCAACAGCTCACTGCAGAGGACCATCCCAGCAGCAGCACATCACGCATGTCATCTGCAGGACCGTGACCGAGGTGGCAGCTTCAGGGCAGCAAAGGCAGCAGACATGAGAGCAGGTCACTGGGATAGAGGTAGCCTGAGACTCAACCACAGGCAGCACTCTGACCACATGGCTTCCCTGTTTGGCACATCTTCATACAGCAGAGAAATATGGGTCAAAGTTTTCTCTTGTTTATGGTCACTACATTTAATCACAAAAGCTTCACAGCTCTAGCACTGACAGAAATAACATCTTTTGCACTGATTTCCAAATCCAAGGTGTTTCCAGGGGGCTCAGGACCCAGCTCCTGAGCAGTGGCCAGGCTCACTGGAGGACCTGTGCTCACCTCCAAATAACAGATGCACTCAGGCTAAGCAGCTGAAATGCTGCAACCTGAAGCAGTACTTCTCAAATCTGGATCCCTACACATACGCAGTCCCCAGCTCTGCCTGAATTAGGGTTGGCTGACTATTCAGCTGCTTTATCTTGAGGGGGAAAAGAAATAACAGATAATCTGGAGATTAAACTGGAACAACTCTTCCTGAGAAATTGCTTTTTGGAATGTACAGCGAAGAAGAGGAAAAAAAAAAAGTACGTAACTTACACAGTTCCCAGGGGAAAATTGAATATCCCAGTTGCCCTTAAAAGAGACCTGTAAAAGTGCTGAGTTAATTTGTAAGCATATGATGCTAAGTCTCCTCTGAAGTACTTCAGATGAATCTTTTCCCTACAGTTTTCAGGTAGCAGAAATGATGTTTGTGACACTGTTGTTCATGTGAAATTTATGGGTGCAGGAATATGTTTACACTATGAAAGGTTGCATTACCCTACGCTGTATCTTCAAAAAACAGAATAGTTTGAAATAGTTTACAAAAACTCTCTTAACTCCTCTGCTCCTTGATTTCTCAAATATAAGTGTGGAAGGAAGTCCCAGAAGGAGGGAAGAAGGAAGGACAACCCCGCAGTGCCTTGAGGGGCTGGCACTGGAATACACACACCACGGAGTACGACTCGCTCTGAGCAGGAGCCACAGCAGCCAGGACATCCTTCCACAGTCAGCACACGCGTGGGTAACGTGCTTTGGCCACAGAGGTCACACAGCTTTCAGAGACGTTCTGGGCACTTGGAAAGGGGATGCTTGGCAGCTCCACGACTTCCCATAGGCCCAGCAGCAGCCACAACTCTCCTGCACTGGTGCAAGTCTCCACTAGCACCAGATCCTCCTCTTCACTAGCTGCAGAAACACCTCTTAAAAAGGACCTGGAAGGAGCTCCATACATACACATGCTGTAAGTATTGGCCCCTAAGACATTGCTATGGAGCACACTGAAGCAAATCCATGGTAGAATGCAACAAAGGAAGAAACAAGTGGTAAAAAGTGGCGGCCTATAAATGCACCTTTTGACAATCTCGACTTTGCAGTCTCCTCACCCAACGGTGCTTGAATAAAATATAGTCAAGAGAGCTAGCTTCAGCCTGCCTCTGAGAGCAGGGGACCTCTGGCCATGAGTGGGGCATGTGATAAACAGGGGTTTCTCTTCCCAAGGCCGGCCCACCTCCCCCTTCCAAATCCTCACCCAACTTCACATCCCTCCCCACCACAGCAAGCTCTTTTGGACAAAAACCCCTTTACCACTGCAAGCAGCACCTGAGCCTCGGAGTCCTTCCATGCCATCAACACTCCAGCAAGGTCCACCACAGCTGCTCGACACTCAAGTGCAAAATCAGCTCTGTCAAGCCAGAGAAGAGGAATGAAAGACCAAAGCAAAACCCCGAGCACATTAGTCACTGTTAACTGTTGTTTCCAGAAACATAATATTGAGGGGATTTCACATATTTCCTGGCAGGGAGATTTTGTGGCGGTTTTTAAAAATGGATGATTAGTAAGATATAAATCCCCATAGCTACAATCAGCAAGAAATCCTTTCAAACACACATACATTCACATTAAAACTCGAGTATTTTACCTTTCCCCCAAAACACAATTGCTGCTGTCAAGTACACCCTTACATTACAGCCACATGCGCTTTTTAAGAACAGTTAATCAGAAAAACATATAGAGGTATTTAATCAAGTTGGAGGGTTTTTTTTTTTAATGACCCAATGTTTTGGTTTGCAACTGCTGCCAACTCACACTGGGTGGAAATTTAGTACTGTCAGCATTTAATTATTATTTTAACACAGATTTCTCTACCTTCCTACAGAGAAGAAATAGCTAGAAAAAAACTGCAGCAACCAGCAGCTTTTTAAGCCATTAAACACAATCCTCGTTATTTAGCCATACTGAAAATTACCATTTAAGGACACAGAGAATTTCACTCTGCTATCCTGTTGAGGCAGATGCTCTCCAGTTTGCACCTCCACAGCCGACCGGAGGGACAGTGTCCAAGGGACAGCCAGGAGGGTTTGCAAACACCTTGCCCTGGAAGCTGCCAGGCTGTGACAGAGCATTGAAATACGTGCCAAAGAACTGAAACACAGAGCACTTGGTTGGTGCTGTACCTTGGGCCACGAACAACAAATCAGACTGGTTCTTTCTGTCAGCTTAAAAGCTGCTTCCCTAATTTTGCCCCTTGATGCCTGAAACAAACTCAACTCTGCAACCTGTAACAGGCTACAGGAAAAACACGTGTGCTGACCTGCTGCAGACTGGAGGACAGGTTTATTTGATCCACACAGTGGGGGAAAAATATTTCCCAAAACAGGTTGTATGATCACAGAAGAAATCCAGAGCTGTGCTGTTCACGGTAAACACCCAGCACCAGGCAAGTGTTGCACTGTGTGGTGCTCTGAAGCCCAGGAGGGTGCATGGAGAGGACTCTCTCCACACTCCCAGCCAGTCTGGTGAGAGCCTGCTTCCTTTCTCCAAAAAAAGCAAGATTTAGGATTCAGCCCTCACAAAAACCAACAGAGTAATGAGACTGAAGCAAAGCAGGCGCAGGACAGCGTGTGTTAAATGGTGCAAAGCAGGAAGGGCTGTGAGGGCGCACGTGGATAACTTTATCTTTCAGGGCGGATGGAGTAGTCAGCCACACACTTATTAAAACAAGTATTAGTCTGTGATAGCCATCTAAGATAACACTAAGAGGTTTGTCACCCAAGGAAAAAAAAAATAAATAAAGGCAAAAAAAAATGCTATTGCTGGACTTGTGTCCATAGAAACCACATTTAATCTTACCAGAAGATCCCTCCATGCAGGTGACACCTCACTTGAGAAACAAAAGCACCTTGTTGGGTATCTGCTGACCTTTGCGTAACGCCGCGCTCATTTAAAAGAGAAATGTGTCCATATAAACAGACAAGAATGCAGCTTAGGAACAAGGAGGTGACAGATTTCATTTCTCTGACGGCAAGGCCAGGCTGTCTTGCCAGTTGGCAGGAATGAAGCATTGCTCTCCTCCACCTGAAAAAGAGAGTCTGTGGATGTGGAGTTTAACAACCAGGTGGTCGCTATAAATGGAATCTACCTGTGATAAATAAAGAGGCAGCTATTTCATCTGCCTAACATTCACTCTTCTCACACTGCACTTCACAAGTCACGTTCCTGGAGCGAAGGGCAAGCGTTTAAGAAGCCACATACGATTCCAGTTCCGCAGAGCAAAACAGAGGGAAATCGGGAGCTGTCAACACGGATTCACTACGGGGAAGTCACGTCTGACCAAACTGATAGCCTCTACGATGGCATGACCAGCTGAGCAGATGAGGGGAGCGGAGTGGATGTTGTCTACCTCTGCCTCAGCAAGGCATTTGATACTGCTGCCTGTAACATCTGTGTAGGAAAGCTCAGGAAGCGTGGGTTAGATGAGTGGCTAGTGAGGTGGATTGAGAGCTGGCTGAATGACACAGCTCAGAAGGTTGTGATCAGCAGCTCAGTCTACTTGGAGGCCTGTAGCTAGCAGAGCTCCCCAGGGGGCAGGACTGGGTCCTGTCTTGTTCAACATTGTCCTGGTTTGAGCTAGAACAGAACTCATTCTAACTTTCTGAAGTTCATAAGAGCATTTTTGCAGACACTGTCTGCTTCCAGAAGTGACAGCGCTTGGTGTTTACAGTTGCTACCAAGGATCGGTGCACAAAAAGGCTCTTGCTTATACTCGCTCCTATAGAAACCAAGGTCACTGCCAAATCTTGCGTCCCATACTGGGGTGCCATAAAGTAGGTCACACCTGCAGGGAGCAGCAGACAGGACAGGTGACCCAAAACTGACCAAGATACTCCATTCCATATACGTCACACTCAACGTAAAGCTGAAGGACCACAAGGGTTAAGCCCTCTTCCTTAATGGTTGGCATCCAAAGACGACTGTCCGTTCTTCTGCCTTTCACCCCAATCCGTGCATTTCCAAATAAGTATCTGAATCCAGCTCCTGAATCTGGTTCCCAGCTGTCACCGAGTTCAGTCTGGGAATTCCCCAGAGCCTGCTCCACAGCATCAGTGGCGACAGTGACATAATTGCCACCAGGGGAGTCAGGTTCAATACTGGTTTTGTATGCATCTGTATATATTTCATGCACCAGTACAAAGCAGGGGCTGAGATGCTGGAAAGCAGCTCTACAGAGAAGAATCTGGGAGTCCTGGTGGACAAGTGAACCGTGACCCAGCAATGTAACTTCGTGGCCAAGGCGGCCAATGCTATCCTGAGGTGCATGAAGAAGAGCGTGACCAGCAGGTCGAGGGAGGTTCTCCTCCCCTGCTACTCTGCCCTGGTGAGGCCACACTTGGGAGTATTGTGTCCAGCTCTGGGCTCCCCAGGTCAAGCCAGTGAACTACTGGAGAAGGTCCGACAGAGGGCAATGAAGATGATGAGGGGACTGGAGCATCTCTCTTACGAGAAAAGGCTGAGACACCTCGCGCTGTTTAGCCTGGAGATGAGAAGACTGAGAGGGGATCTCATCAATGCTGATCAACATCTAAAGGATGAGGATCAAGAGGATGGGGCCAGACTCTTTTCAGTGGTGCCCAGTGACAGGACCAGGGGCAATGGGCACAAGGTGGAACACAGGAAGTTCCACCTAAACATAAGGAAAAACTTCTTTGCTGTGAGGGCAACGGAGCCTGGAGCAGGCTGCTCAGAGAGGTTGTGGAATATCTTTCTCTGGAGATACTCAAAACCCACCTGGATCTGTTCCTGTGCAACCTGCTCAAGGTGAACCTACTGCAGCAGAAGGGTTAGACTGGATGATCTCCAGGGGTCCCTTCCAACCTCTAGCATTCTGTGATTCTGTGAAATAGCCTTGGTCAATGAGAGTATTTGAAAGTCACTTTGTTAGGCTGCGCATTGCATTTGACAGAGCTAGCAAAGGAAATGAGAAGCGATAACTGATAGCGCCACGATTACATCAGCCACCTTGGGAAAGGTGCTGAAGCAGAGATATTTCACTAAAATAAGGAGAATCCTGGGAATAGATTTCTGGCGAGTGATCGCAAAGGAGATATGGCCGGAATCAGAAATGGATTTTGCAGGCAGATAAAACATAATAGATAGAAGGCAGCTCAAAATGATATATTGTGAGGACCTATAGAGCAACTATAAAGTTTGTTTGTAGTTATTTAACAGAGAGATCCTAGAAAGACTTAACTTCAAAATACACTTGCTGTGTTATTAACTTTAATGTGCAGAAATAAAACAATTCTGTGTTAAAGCTCTCTAATTAAAAAAGCAAGCTGTCTTCTCCCCAGCTATCCACCTCCGACTTCAGAAGAGTTGCACAACTTTATACCACAAGACAGAAGTGGAACAGGAATCGCTTCTTGGGCTTCTGACTGACAAAGATACACGAAAATGTACATTTCTTTATTTCATCTTGAAGGAAATTGCTTTAATAATGAAGGATAACTACTGGCTGTGGTAATTAACGCATTGTAATAAACTCATTACATGCATTTCTGCTGCTTAACCAGGTTTCCTTCTTCTGCAGCTCACAGATGAAGTTGTTCTTTCAGTAGTTACTTAGACATTTCAGGGGAAGAGGGTTAGCTTTCTGGCTATTACAAAAGGCTTCAATCATCCTGCTGTCCACATCTGTCTGTCTCCTCCTTAATAGGTTTAGCTAATTAAAAGACAACTAGCTTGCAGTTGTGTAAAGCACGATGGCCAAGACACAAGACCCGATGAGCCTGCTAACTTGGGGAAAGGCTGCTAGCCGGGTTCCGTCATTAAGATATCAGAGTTTATCACCAGAAGACAAGCATGTTGACAATCCACCTTTACTTGTTCCCACACTCACAAGTCTGAGATCACCGTATGGGCTTAAGGGTCTGCAAGTCAGTAAAGGTCAGTATGCTGCGCCCAGGGTACCGAGCCTGACCCTCCGCTCTCCCATTATTGTCTGGTAAAGCGTGGAAATTTGTCCAAAGTAGCGGATTGCACATGGCTCATAAGAAGACCCGGGTTTCATGGTTACAGCAATATAACTCTATGTTGTGGCATATCTGGGTATAAAGATGCTTTCTCACCTGCGGGCTCCAAAGAGCCATATGTGCATCACTCACACAGCCAGAGTGCGAATACTTACAGAAATCACCTTTGGTACCAATGGAGAATACACTCGGGAGAGAGAGGAAATTGGGGGAAGAGCCAGGTATTAACACTGTTGACTTGCTACTAGAATACAAATTAATAATAACCATTATCACCACCGCTATATCAACAACAGCAACAGAGCACCAAATTCTGCATCCATAAAATCAGATGGAAATGCAACCGTGTCCCACAGGAGCTTCCCATGAATACACGGGGGTGAACTTCAAACATCAGCCACCTGTGTGATTCCTCACTCAGGCAAAATCTTGATTGAAAGCAGCTGAGACAATCAGAGGCCATAGATTTGGCCGTGAAATTTTTGCCAGTTTTCACGCCCACACTGGCACCAGAAGGAAAGACTGTCTAGATTTTCCGAAGTGCCATGCTGCTTGCTCCAACACTTGTAGAACTTCAGGTGCTACCTCACCTACAGATACTGAACTTCTTGTCCCTCACGTTTGGAAACAAGTTTTATTTCCAGCACCGGCACTTGAGAGTCTCCATCAAAACAAAACTGTGCTTTTGAAATAAAACAAGCTCTTCCCAACAGCCCATGAGCTGAATCCTGCCTTTGTCATCCTTGTTCTGAATGAGGGAGAGGTGGGAGGGCAGTTTCTCTCTGTATTAATCAAATTTAGGTGGTTTCCTGCCCATTCATGTGCTGAAAGTGATTCTGATAATAAGAAATCCACTGAAGACAAGCAGGTCAGGAACACAGCAGCTGCTCAAGAAATGCCATAATACTCTGCATGCCCTCCCAACTTCCCCTATGTTTGTATGTTACTGGCCGGTGACAGGAACTTAAATAAAGCATGTGAAATAGGACATCAGGACAAATAATTATGTTGGTGTAGACACTTCTATACTGGAGTCATTTTTGCTGTAGGTTTTTGAGAGCAGAAAAAAACCAATCTTTTTCCACACTATGTCTATAACAGAGCAGGGTGCTTGGGATCCCTGCTGCTCTGTGGTCCCGGCACTTACACCCACACAATAAGCAATAGCCAATAGTAGCGAGTAAGATTGAACATAAATTCAGAATAAAAATTACTATGAGAGAAACAAATCCTGCTCCAGATTTCAAAGCAATTCCTGAACTGCCCACATGACACCACAAACAGGCCTCCCCATTCGAGCAGAAAGCACTTTGCACAAAAAAAAAGCAAGAAGGGAGGAAGCCTGGCTTGAATAAACCAAGCCCAGTCCACACCGGGAGCGGGCAGAGTGCACCAGTTTGGGACATAACCCTCTCAGGGAGAAAGGGCAAGTGGGCAAGATCAAGACTATTCTTTATCACCAGCACAACAAAGACTGTTTCATGCAACCCCCTGACGAAAAATAACACAGCTTTTCTGGTAAAAAAGCCTTTGATGCCTCTGAACTGTGAAACTACTCCCTCAGCAAGGGGCTGGACAGGGAGATCACCAGAGTCTTGCACAGACAAGGCAACCAGAGGATCAGGCCCAGTCAGCCCATGGCTTTGCGAAAGGCAAGCCCTGCCTGATTAATTTGATCTCCTTCTGCAACAAGGTGACCGGCCTGGTGGATGAGGGAGGAGCTGTGGACATTGTCTGGTCTTTAGTAAGGCCTTTGACACCGTCTCCCACAGCACCCTCCTCCAGAAGCTTATGGTGCAAGGCTTGGACCATTACACCTTGTGCTGGATAAGAAACTGGCTGGATTGCTGGGCTGAAAGAGTGAGAGTGACCAGAGCTAAATCTGGCTGGCATCCAGGCACAAGCGGTGTCCCCAGGGCTCGGTACTGGGACCTGTTCTCTTTGATATCTTTATTAATGATCTGGATGAGGGGATTGAGGGCACCCTCAGTAAGTTCACAGACAACACCAAGCTGGGTGGGCATGTCAATCTGCTAGAGAGTAGGGAGGCTTTACAGCGGGACCTGGACGGGTTAGATCATTGGACCAAGGTTCATTGTATGAGGTTCAACAAGGCCAAGGGCCAGGCCCTGCACTTGGGTCCCAACAGCCCCATGGGAAGCCGCATGGGATCTGTGGCTGGAAAGCTGCAAGTTGGAAAGGGACCTGGCGGTTTTGGTGGATAGTCGACTAAATCTGAGTCAGCAGTGCCCAGGTGGCCAAGAAGGCCAATGGCCTCCTGGCTTGGATTAGAGGGATAAAGAGGTGATTGTCCCCCTGCACTCAGCATTTCTGTTCAGTTCTGGGCCCCCCACTCCAAGAAGGACACAGAAGTGCTGGAGCATGTCCAGAGAAGGGCAACGAGGCTCGTGAAGGGCCTGGAGCACGAGCCCTAGGAGGAGCAGCTGAGGCAGCTGGGGTTGTTGTCTGGAGAAGATGAGGCTGAGGGGAGACCTTCTCACTCCCTACAACTCCCTGAAAGGGGATTGGAGAGAGGAGGGGGCAGCTTCTTCTCCCTGGTGGCCCGTGACAGGACCAGAGGGAGTGGATGCAAGCTATGCCAGGGGAGGTTTAGGCTGGACATTAGGAAACATTTCTTTACTGAAAGGGTTATTCAACATCGGAACAGTTTGCCCAGGGCAGTGGTGGAGTCACCATCCCTGGAGGTATTTAAATGATGTTTGGACCTGGTGCTTAGGGACCTGGTTTAGTGGCGAGCTTGCAGTGTGGGGTCAAAGGTTGGACTGGATGATCTTAAAGTTCTCTTCCAAAGATATTCTGTGACTCTGTGAGTCACAAACAAGGAGCGGAACTGTCCCCATCCATCAGGAACAGCATACTGGCTTACAAAATCCAAGATTTTTAAAAAGCATTTTACTTTTCACTTCTGATGTTGGTTTTCATTTTTCTTGTCTTGGTACAATTAAGGTGGTCTCATTTCTAGCCAGACTGCTTCCAGTTGCTGCAGCAGGCCCCAGGACTGTAAAATGGGTTACGGTTGCTCCAGTAATGATACCTGCTTACCATCAAGGGTGACCATTCTAACAAACATGTCTAATTTCTACACTTTTCCTCATTTTTCCCACATTTACTAATTTCTTCCAGTCCATGTTTTCTTTCTCCTTGCAGAAAGTTACTCCATGATGAAATATGTCCAGAGTGAGATCTCCTCCTCAGACACAACACAAGCTGAAGCTGTGACATCTTCATCAGACCTTCTTCATCACACCCCAGCCCTGCTCCCGCCAGATGTTGCGGATCAGAAGGGAACCCATCTGCCACCTCCCCTGCCCCCTCATGCCCACAGGTAGTTCAACACCACCCCGCTCCCCTCCATGGGGCCAGATAACGGGGGTACAGCAACCACAGCTACAACGCCGGAATATTTAATCAAAACCTTGCAACTTCCCTGCACCTGTTTGAATCTCCAGAGCAATAACCCAACTGCAACACCTCCCCTGGGACCCCAACTGCAGTGGGCCCAGTGCCGAGCTGGAGGTCCTCAGGGTAAAGTAGGACTGATGTGGCCACCTCACCCCACCCCAGCACAGAGAGGCGCAGAGCTCTGCTCGGAGCAGTCACAGCAGCACCACACAACACAGCCTCAGTGATGCTGCCATAACCAGCCCCAGGACACCAAGGTTTGCTGCACCATTACATGAAACTGCTCTGCAACAACAGAAGACGAGGGGGAGAAAAATTAGACATACCAGTTAAGATGTACTTTACTTACAGCCCTTATAGCTAATTGTAGTAGAGATTATTCAAGGCTCATGTCTCTAAAGAAGTCAGTCATAGAACCATAGAATGGTAGGGGCTGGAAGGGGCCTCTAGAGATCACCAAGTCCAACCCCCCTGACAGGGCAGGATCACCCAGGGCAGGCCACACAGCAACAGATCCAGGGGGGGTTGGAAAGTCTCTGGAGAAGGAGACTCCACCACCTCTCTGGGCAGCCTGGGCCAGGCTCCGTCACCCTCACAAGAAAGAAGTTTCTCCTCATGTTGAGGTAGGACCTCCTATGTTCTAGTTTGTACCTGTTATTTCTTGTCCTATCACAATGTCATTCCCTTTCTCTTCTCAACCCTAAATAATAAGTTTTTTATATTCCTCCTTCCAGACCGAAGGACTTTTGTTCCGCCTTGGTGATCACTCTGCACCTCTATGTCCTGCTATAGCCTCGGTATTTTCCCCCTCCTCCCCTCCCTCCTCACCCTGTGTGTGATCTTACTCACATCCCTATCACTACCGTGGCAATGAGAAACACACTTTTGTCACCAACTCGCCTCTCCAGCCAAGCCCATCCCTCAGCCTGCCTTGCTGACATCTCTTGGCCGGGCATCTTGTCGTCAAATCAAACCCAGTACAGCTGCAATGGACCTTTTATCTTTCTTCACTTGCCCAGCCTCTCTATCAGTCCTGAACCAGCTTCCACCCTCCCTGTTGCTCAGGCCTATAGCCTCTTCAGTTCCCCCATTCTTCACATCTTCACTCTTCTTGTTACATCACCTGACAGATCAACGGCTGCTCTAAGTCAGCATAATTCCACTAACTCCAATGGTGTTACACCAATTTATAAGAGATGAGTTTCTGCCTTGGTGCCTCTAAAAGCAAATCTATTCTATTTGACAAGTAAAAACCTTCAGCCAGGTCACTCAACATCTCCTGTAGTTGTTAATGTGACCTCTTATCCTCCAGACTTCCAACAGCCATTCTTTTCAATATATGTAACCTCCTGAAATTCTTACCCAAGCCCTTACATCTCTGCTGCTCCCAACCCAGAAGTTTTCCTTCCAGTCTCTCTCAAGACTCCTGTACATACCCACTGTCCACCTCTCAGCTATGCTTGGCTTCTTACGCCTTCTGAACACGTCTGAAGTCATTTGGTGTGCTAACTGTATTTAATCAGGCCCTTCACGAGCCTCGTTGCCCTTCTCTGGACATGCTCCAGCACTTCTGTGTCCTTCTTGGAGTGGGGGGCCCAGAACTGAACAGAAATGCTGAGTACAGGGGGACAATCACCTCTTTATCCCTCTAATCCAAGCCAGGAGGCCATTGGCCTTCTTGGCCACCTGGGCACTGCTGACTCAGATTTAGTCGACTATCCACCAATCATTTAATGTTAATTTGGCAGTAACAAATAATGCATTAGTTCAGAGGTTTATTTTGTGCTTTTAAAATAAATAAATAAATGAAAAAGGGAAAAAAAAAAGGAAGGAGAGTCACCATGGAAGTTCAACACCAATTTCAGATTAGGACACAATTAAAAAGTACCTATTTAACACATGTGGGCAGGCACCTGCAAATTTAGGTACTGTGAGGGTGGTGAGGCATGAATACCTCTGGGAATAGGCTGCCCAGAGAACTTGTGGATGACTCATCTCTGGAAGCGTTCAAGACCAGGTTGGATGGGGCTTTGAGCAACCTGGTCTAGTGGAAGGGGGCCCTGCCCGTGGCAGTGGGGTTGGAATGAGACGATCTTTAAGGTTCCTTCCAACCTTAACCATTCTACGCTTAATCAGCAAGATTACATGAAGCTTTACGCGTTATTTGTGCCATTCGAATACCAAGCAGTGCTCTATCCAGGTAAGGAACCTGAAGGTTTCATAACTATTTTAATACCAGAATAAATTTCCGTTTAAACCAAACGTGCTGCAGAGTAAAATGATGCAAACAATACCACAATAACATCCTGTGTCTTCACAGTCTCTACGCCACCTGGTTAAGTTTTGTAATGGCTGGAGGTTTGGCACTTAGCGGCTCCAACCTACCCATCACTGCTATCTTCAGATAAATGTTTCCATTTTGAAAAAAAACAAACAAAAAAAAGCAAGCAGAAAAAAAACCCAGCCAACCAAACACAAACAAAACCTTGCATTTTTCGTTCCATTTACTACCTACCAGAAAAAGAGAAAAGCTCTTTCCAAAAAGCAGAAGAGCACCTGCATTTAGGGTTTTTCACACCTGGAGGGATGTGAGAATATAGGAGCAAGATCGGGCCCTTAATTAGAGTACTAAGGAGTTCACCATACGCACAATGCCAGAATGATAAAATGTTAATGAAGTGAAAGTGTATTAGTGAATTTTTAAAATTTTACTCCTCAGCAAAACGCCGAGTGAGAAAACCCCAGTGAAGACAACGATAAAAATAGGATCAAAACATTTGGATCCCTTCTCCATCTCCGACAAAAAAGCTTTAGAAAAACTGGCGTTAAAATTAACATATTAATTGGATAGCTTCTACAAATTATCCACTGTAAACTCCAGATGAAAATAAGTCAGAGCTGAGGGTAAAATGGGATTTAATCCAGTGAAATCTGGATGGGTCAGATCTTCAGCTTTCTCCTCTTGCTCATAACTTCTTGTAACCCCACTAATGGCTCTGTTCTTTCCACAGCCAAATTGGCAATGAAAAGATCTTACTGAGAGAGTAACACCGAGCGCCGCACTGTGCTGGGTCAGTTGGGGAGTTTGCACCTGCTGGCTATGCAGGAAGATGACTTTATCCAAAGAAAAGGTTGGCCTCTCTACAAAGCTCAAGAGAGGAAAAAAAAAAAAAAAACCAACAACAAAAACAAACAAAAAAAAAACCACAAAAAAACACCAACAAAAAAACAAACAAACAAAAAAAAAACCAACAACAAAAAAAAAAAAACAAACACGAAAACCACACCAAAAGCAGCTCTGTACCAGCAAACTGCAGAGCTGCCAGGGGGCTGGTTGGTGAGGGGAGCCTGGCAAGCCTGAGAGAGGAGGCAGGGTCACAGGAGACACGAGGCCGCTGCTCGGTTCAGTGGGGTGGGCGCAGGTCTTGCAAAGAACTACACTCAAAAGAGCAACAGCTTTTCCAACAAAGCTGCCATTCCGTGAAACGCTTTCCAGAACCTCGCTTGGATTGCCTGGTACGTGAAGACCCGTCTGTTAGGAGTCTGCTGTATTTTCCTTGGAAAAAAAAATAAGCTGTACCAGCCAAGAGGTGGCAGGTAAGCAGTTGGCAGTTAGGCTCCCAGCAGGGAACCTCATACTCCGCCTAAGCAGAGCTCACCTACAGGGTCCCATCGCAACCCAGCACGTGGGAGGTGGCCGAAGGAAGAAAACAGCGTGGGCCAAAACCATCCTGGTCTTTAAATAATACCTGTCTTTATTGGGGTTTAACTTATTTTTGGTGAAAGGTAAAAATACCCAGTGTGGGAAATTCCACCGTATTGGCTACCATGGATGTAAATTCCTGCTGTCGGAAAAAACAGCAGTGTCAAACAGCTAGGCAGATCTTGCCACTCAGCGGCACCTATCAACCCTGAGCACAGCCCAGAGCCTTGCCACCTGTCTGTCCTGCGGTCAGTGCCCACCCACAGAAAGACCATCTTCAGCAAAGAAACTCTTAGACTATGGATAGAGAAAGAAAAGCAAAGAGTGACAAAATACTGTCCAGCATAACAAGCAGAAGTATGACCTCCACCAGACTTAGTCTCCTCAACTCGTTCAGACATTACAGAACAGCTTTAGGGAGTGTTTTCAAAGAGCGTTACCGCGTCGCTTCTGTTCCGCCCCAAGAGAAGCAAGTGAAAACTGAGCCCTGGCAAGCCAGCGGCCACCAGCACCTGGGCTAACGCAAGGGTGCTCCTGCACAATTTGAACCACCTGAGATTTGTGTGTCCAGCCATGGCAAGTTTTAGCCACTCCCCAGACCCCTCTCACCAGCCACCTCCAGAGTGGGGCTATCCCACCTCTTTCTGTACACCCTCCTCAGGCTCAGGGAGCCTCGCTCCTTCATGGGCTACGCAGGCAGCCAAGGTGCAAACTTCAGGCCAGACAACCAGCTGCGGAGCAGATCAATTAGAAGTCCCAAGACTGCTAAAGGCACCTAAAGCATTACAGTGAAGTTGCCCTGATGCCTGGCAGCTCAACTTCAGGCACCTTAAACAGAGTAGGGTTTCCAACGCCTAAGAGAGAGTCGCTTCCCAAAAACCGCCTTGCCTTCCAAGCGGCTGGTTTCCCAGAATCAGCTGATCGCCTCTGAGAAAATGCGGCCATAAGTTGTACATTTAAACAAAACGCTGGTCCGTTGGAGTCCTTTTTTTTTTTCTTCATTCTTTTGTCAGTTTTACTTTGGCTTGTTCGTGAGAGCAGGTAACAAGCCAAATGCAGATTCATTACACCTATTTCAAAACTGCAGCCGAAGTCGTGCTGTGCTTTCTTATATCGGAAGTCATGAACTGGCAAATTCCAGCATCAGCCAGGACGGTCCTGTTACCTCAGCCCAGCTGAGGCTTCTGGACAGCCCTGGCTGCCTCTTCCGCCAGGAACTGCCCTTAACACCAAGACATCTCCTATGCCAAAAAACCACTACTTGAAGCCACTCAGCGTGCCAGCCAGCGCCGTATAAGTTTACGTAACTTTTCCACGTTGCCCCCTCAAAACTCTCTGCAAAAGTTCAGCTCAACACCACAAATACTCCATTGTGAGCCGACATCAGAGAAACGCTTAATTCCCTGCACCTCTCTGCTTCCTAGAGCATAAAGAGCGAAACCCCAACCCTCCCCTTTAGTCCAGACCTTTGTCCAAAGCCACGTCCAATTTTACAAGCCTCCAACCTGGCATCCCGGAACACCAGGCCAGACAGGGACCAGTAAACGACTGGTATTTTCTGGAACCACTGCTTATATTCTCACTCCTAACCCCACGTCCCAAATACATACAGGCTGCATCGGCGCATTAGCGTGAGCGCACTCGGGAAAGGCAGACACATTTTCAAAGTTTTAATCCATTAGCAGTTGCTAAGTCAGGGGCAATTAATTTGACTCGAAACTCTGCTCCCAATCTGCCCTGCAGCTTTGTGGAGGCCATGTGAAATGCTGCATTTTGGCCTCCTATGTTCATGCAGCTTCTGTGGACATTAAAAGAAAATAATTTCTGTAAAGTAATTTATGATCCATGATGAAAGGCAATTCAGAAGCGTAGGGCCTGCTCCTATTAGGAAATTAACTGGTACATTTTTTGATCTTTCATTCTAAGGGGGGGGGGGGGAAGCCTATCTGAGTACCATTAATGAGGCTCAAAAGGTATACACTGCAAACTGGATACTTCTGAAAATGTGGCCCAGAGAGGTTGGTAGGGTGGGGTTTTCTTATAACAGCCAAAAACAGCAGAACAACACAAGCATTTAAATTTAACTGCTTGCATTTCCCTCGGGAATGACTGACATGATAAAACTTTTACAAACTAGAAGCATTAGAAATAGAGTAGCACGGACACAGAGGAGGATGACGGATGAATCTAGAAAGTACCGAATCCAGCTCATTTCCTTCACTGCGTAACAACAACTAACGGACACGCTTCCTGCCAGAGACCCTTCCTGAAGATAAGGGTGCTCCCAGCAACAGGAAAGTCGCTCCTAGAAGCAAGCACACTTTCACTACCAAGCCAGACTTTCTCCATTTGAACTCCACGCGCGGGTAATCAGACGTGAGCTGGATTAAACACAACTCTGCCCCAACTCCCTAAACCTTTCCCCAGCACAGGAAGGGGGTCCCAGCTCCAGCACCTCGGTGCCATCTCAGTCCAGCAGCTGACTGGGACTCCTCAAGCAGAAGCGGGTGCTGCTCCCTCTGACTTTATTACCCCCATTTAGGCTTTAGACAGATTTTAGGTTTTAGACAGGCTTTAGGATTTAGACAGATTTTAAAGCCAGGCTTTGGGTTTTTCAGATCCAAAGGCGTGGGTGGAGAAGGTGCTGAGCACCTTCACTTCAGGCACCCTGCAGGATTTACTTCCCGATTCACAAGACCTACCCCATCAGCCTCTGGTTTTCTTAAGAAATAATGATGTAAAAAGTAAAATATGCAAGCAAAGAGGCAACAGAGGTCAAACTGGTCATTTAGGGCTTCAAAGTGATCATTTATACAGCGGGTGAAGGACTCGAGTGCTTTTTCTCGGCTTGGTCACTGCAAAATGAAGATTAAAGGAAGCAACAAAATGAAATGTTTCAGAGGAAGGGCAGAGACTGCCCGAAGACAACTTTCCATCACAAACATCCAAAATCAACGGCCGCTGCCCAAGAAGATTAGCAAAAGCATTAAAATCCTTCTTGCGAGTTTGCTGCAAAATATTTCTTTCATGCTCCAAAAGCAAAGTAGCTCTCTCCTTTCACACGCAATAAGCCTTCAATAGTCCAGCAAGTAAAACTTCAATTTGCCACAATAATAGTCTTGATTTTCTCATGCTGCTTTCATCTGTAATGAATTATATTTTATCCTCGTATCTCTATTTTTGTCCTCAAATAGCACACTATAACTGAATGGTGACTTTTTTTTTTATGAAAAGCAATTACACA